>JAGPOY010004204.1:0-12192 GCA_018983105.1 Silene uniflora | reverse complement strand
TAAAACATTTAATAGTCAATTTTTATTTTAACTAGTAACATTTCAGTAAAATAAAGTGCAAAATTGAATATTATATTACATATAAAATAGAATAATCAACATAATATTGCAAAAAAGCTTGATTTATTATGTTCAAAATATTATTTTTAGCATAAAATACTAAGGATGTTATGTATAGGTCATCAAAGTGGGAAGTAGACCAAAACTCAGGGCACCAAAGTGAAATTATACAAACCTCAGGGCACCAAAGTGGAATTAGGCCAAACCTTAGGGCACCAAAGTGGAAATAATCCTAAAAAAAAAAATAGCTTATCATATTTTGTTTTTACTTTTACCCTTGATTAATTAGCATTA
Source organism: Silene uniflora (assembly GCA_018983105.1). NCBI lineage: Eukaryota > Viridiplantae > Streptophyta > Magnoliopsida > Caryophyllales > Caryophyllaceae > Silene > Silene uniflora. The sequence goes on along the minus strand of JAGPOY010004204.1, from coordinate 11,838 downwards.
TTATACCTTTCTCAGCTAGCTAAAATCAAATAAAACATGCCCTTTGGTCGTTTTCCAAAATACTAGTCACCAATTACAGCTACTTTTACTTTATTATCAATTTCAATTTTCATATACCTTTCTCAGCTTTTTTTGAAGGTTTCAGCTATCTATATATGTACTTTCTGAGGATTCAACAAACATTCCAATTTTATGAACAATATTGCTTGTGTCAATGGACCTATGGTGGAGGAGTAAGTCTTGTGTGAGACGGTCTCAGAGAGTAAGATGGTCCGTTCGTATAAAAATCACTCTACTACTAACAACAATAAGTCAATAAGTAAGTGAGTGATTTTTTTTCCACACTCTTTAAAAAACCCCAACTCCTTTTACAGTAGCCAGAACAGTAGCTTTAAGTGTTTCTGACCATTTTTTTTCTAGAAAAGGACCGTCTCACGTTGTAAGACCGTCTTATTCTAGAATTTATGATGGTGAAGTATGAGGGATTGGTTTTACACAACTTTAAATATTAGACACCCCATTTCACTAACTTAACTCTATTATTCATAATTCCCAACACAAAAAAATAAAAAATGAGACTGATTATATCTTTAATACATTAGAAAAACGGAAACAAAACTAATCTTGCAAGGATCCATCGACAACAGAAAACACAAGATACTCGAGTCTAATAAAACGACATCGGTAATCCTCAATTTTCTGAAACTGCTACTTCGTACTAATGGTATATCTCACCATAATACATCTAAGGCCCCCTCGCCCAAGACTACTCTAACTTCTTCTAACAATGATGACACTGCGTCACGTCGATAAACCAAAACCAACCTCAAAATAACAAACAGACAGCTTAACCTCCAAAACGGTTCCCTAAAAAATGTAAAGAGTTCTTCTTTAAGTGCAAACAAGCCTTTGCTTCCTAAATTAAACCTAGCTAAGTGTGGGAACTCCATTCTAGTTATCTGGCACCGCAATAAGGGTTGTTACAGGAAGTGTAAATTCATCAGGGAACGATATTAACAGTCAACGAAATTACAATTGAGCCGGTACGGTAAACTAAGATTCATAGTTTGCTAACCTCAGTAAAACGTTACTATTTACTCAAACCATCATTTTCTTTCACTAAGAGGAATGGTAGGAGCCATATAAGTTCAACCAAGATAGAAGTATAGAACTAACTAGAATGATTAATTCCTAAAGAAACAAATGAAGATGTTGTCAATTAAGCTGGATTTTGCCGTTGAAAGCTTCAATAACAACTCCTGGATGTTGTCTCATCGACTCATCCTTTTAAAGCCCAAGTTTCAAGGGGGTTTCAAAGTATGTTGATCCTAGAAGCTAAGGTTTACACAAAGCTGTACAGCAAGACAACACTAGCAAAGCGGCTTTGTTCCCCAAAATGATTTGAGGTCGGCTATAATGTAAATTGTACGTCTTAATAATTTCTCGCACTAAGAACTCTTGATTGTTTCTCCAACAGTCCCCTTAAGAAACATATCATGATCTATAAGGATAAAAGTCATAGAACAAGAATGAATATACCTAGAAAGTCTAGTGAAGATGATGTTCTTTTTTTAGCTTTATCGAGTCTAGTAAAACCTAGACGTCCGTATACATCTAGAAAATTTTGTAAATATTCCACCTATAAACAAAGAATGCAAAAGTGAACATAAGGTGTGGAATATAAGTATTATGAACATTAATCTGAAGTAATATTCGTATCAAATTCAATGACACCAAGTTTCAGAAGCTTGAACGGGGTATGTTTTTCTACAATATACAAGGCAACTTTGCAAAGATAAGAACATGTTATCCACTGTTTGTATTCTATTCTACCACTCCTGAAATCCAGTGAAGACCCCTCAAGAAATAAAGGTTAATCATCTTGGTCACCCATAAATATTTAGGAAAAATCGAAAACAAATAATGGTGTACGAAATATACTAAACAAACTACTTCCATTAAGCTAAAACCCCATCTTCGTACCCTTATAAGCCCTTATTCTCTAAAGTTGATGTCGACTTATATTTAATTACACATATACGGAGTATATAATAATTATAATTATTATACACAATCAGTCCCTTCCACACAAATAAATAGCACCAATAAAACAAAAATTTGCAATTGCATAATTGAATGGCGCTAATTCATTTGAGCAATCGTTCAATTGGACAAAAATCAGAAAGTCAACGATGGAGTCTCGAGGTCATATCGCGTCTACATCCTATCTACATCCTGGGAGATGGGAGATCACAAGAAGTAAAATTTAAGATTAGTGCTTGTACCTGATAGAGCGGTGTGCATCAAATGGGCCACATGCTTCAAAGTTATATTAGTCTCTAGTCTCTACCAACATGAACTTCAATCGCATTCATCTAAAACCAGCACAACCAATCAACTTATATCAATCACATAATCGCATTATATTGCAAATAATACCAAGCAAATAAAATGCTAAAGTATAATCCAACATCTTGCTAAAGTTCATTGGCAAATTAAACGGGGAAAATAAGCTATGAACGTTGTATGTAAACTCTATTCTCGAAATAGAATCCAACATAAAATTAAAGGTCATCAACAAATCCAACCATGAAATGAGTATAACTATGAATTTAAAGCAACTCCCTATAACTAAGGTAAGAATAGCTACCAATTCCGGCATTCGACAGACATATATTCCCCACCCCCAAACTCCTTCCTTAGAAAGACAACACTTCTTACAACTTCAGCTTGTACAAGAGTAATCAAACTCTACTTTCACCTAAAAAAAATTAATCGAGAACCATCACAAGGGCACACATAACATAATTCGGTGAATTTAATTCAAAATCTTGCACGTTCAATCACATCGTTCAAGTTCAAGTAACTCCACACATTATTGTATGCAAGGATAATCAAACTCTTAAGGTTCTTTACAAAAACTATTAATCAAGAAATTAGTCAATCTGCAGCTTCACTCGAAAAAAACAAAAATCAATACTAGCATATTTCAGGTGCATACCTAATTGAGATCTCAACTCTTGAACAGTCCTCGTATATCATCGATCAAACAAAGACCTCATCTTAAACCCTGAAATTATATCATTGAAAACCTAACAAAACAATAGCGAAGCACCGTCATAGGTTGAGGTCAAATTGAAGTGCCGAATGAAGGGCTTTTTGTTCTTGGATAGAGAACAAAGGTAATTAAGCTAAGGTTGATTAGCATGGTCCTGTTAATAACAGATTTATCGGTCAAATCGCCTTCCTCAAAAGTCTCCAATTCATTAATTAATTTAATAAAAAGGATGGTGATTAAGCGTAATAGTACAACAATACTATTTTATCAAGAATCAACAAAAAATTCAATACTCCAATATACATGGAATACTATTTTATCAAAGAATTAACACCAAGTACAATAGTTAAGCACCCGATAACAAGATGTTAATCAAAATGCAAAGGCGGCAAATAGGTTACTGGCTGGTAAAGTCATCGAGGATCGGAACAGTTGAAGGACGACGACTCCATTTAAGCACAAATTAAAACAAGATGATAATCAAAATGCAAATGTCAGCAAATAAATTAGCCGGTAAAGTCATTGACGCAATTTTGCCGACAAAATTGAAGCATATCTCCATTTAAATACACCTAAAAAAAAAAGATGATTATTAAAAATACCAAACATAAAATTAAACTTACATAAGATGATTCGATGCATATACGGATGCATCAGTCGGCCAAATCGAACATGATTATTTAGCATAAAGTTAACGATATAATCAAACACGCGAAAAAACATGGAGTATCATAAAATTATGAAAGGGGTTGCTAAGAAAGAGAAGGCGAGAATGACAGAAAGAGCAGTGAGCACACAAAAGGAATGGTATACTAATTAACACCATTTCTGCCTTTCTGTGCTCACTCTCTTCTGTCAATTTCACACTATCCTTCCTCCGCCACCACCGTCACCGCGCTAACAAACAAATAAGTACTCCCTTTGTTTCAGTTATGAGGGTATTTCAAACAAATGATTGGGACAGTGGGAGTATATAATTCACCGAATTAATAAAAGTGAAATAGAAGGAAAAACCCATGAGCACTTAGATTGAGGGCATGGTAATGGCAAAGAGCTTGTTCTAGCTTAACCAAATATCTGAAGTTCGAGTCGTGAGAACACATGGAGCTTTCCGAATACAGACTAAACCGGATGATATACCCAAAATAAAATAATAAAGTAAAAGAAGAGGTAAAAATGATGGAAAACATAGCCCAAGACTAAGAATGTGAAAAACTGCAAATATAGGTTCAGATAGATCTGCAGCTGTACTTTTGACAGTTTGTATTTAATCTATTTTTTGCTATTCTAAGAAAAACTACTCAAGTATGTTTTTTCTAGGGTTTTGTGTACCTTATATATCAAAATAATTCTAAAATAATAAGTGTAAAAAAATATAATCATGTATTTCAAAAAAAATAAAATAATATAATCATGTACCAAAATCATACACCAAACTAAACTATATCAAACGGTACTGCCATGGCTGCTTAAACCTTAAATCAGCTACAAAAATTAAAAATATTATAATATAATAATAAAAAAACACAAACTTTTTTCTGAGACGGTCATATTCATCTTAAACTTAAGACCCGTCAAATAGAAGTGATAGGACAAAAGAGGAGCTCTCCTGGGAATTAGCAAAATAATTTGTCCTCCCTAGTTAATGGGATGTATTTGACCCGTTTTACTTCTGAGACAGACATATCCGTCTCAAGAGATTCAAATATTCAATGGAAAAAAAAAAGGAGGAAATATAATTTATAATTTGGTTTTTTTATTTAGGCAAAGAATAAATTGGGGGATTTTAATGATGATATTGGAAGAAAATGAGGGAAGGTTTATGGAAAAGGAGGAGAGAAAGGAAGATAAATGGGTGTGTAATTGTTTTGACGTGAATGGATGGTATGAGAGTACGACCACGTGTGGGTCTCTCTACGCTTTGTCGTTCACTCATTTGTTTGCATTGCTTTATTTGACCCGACATCGACATTTTGTTCATCCCATCCGCTTGATTAGAAGAACAAACCAATGGTGGCATAGTTGGTGAAACAAATGGAGGTCCGGTGCACCTAAAAAAATGAGGCCTCAAATATGAACGTACAAGTGTACTATATTTCGATGTTTGTATTGAATTTCCTCAATAAAATTTATAAATTCGGGGTCCAAATCAGAGGCCTGGTTCCTCCGATCGTGGTTTGCACGGGGTGTTAGACGCCCCTATGATGGCTCACTCGTATAATTAAGTAAGGATTTTTGTCAAACACAATCTTAAAAAAAAAAAGTCTTTCCATACACCACCTTGAAAAAAGTTTGTCAAACACAATCTTTGATATAATTTTGTTTTGCGAAATACGACATTTTGACCGAATTCCGTTAACTTAAAGCATTTCCGTTCACTTAAGTATTTCGCACGTGAGAACTTACTTTGACTCTCCCTTTAAACCACCACTTGAAACCAACAACCACCACAAACAACACAACTACAAACAACATTACACTCCCTCTACCTACATATGAAATTTCAGATCAAACAAAGTATTATAACCCTATTAAAAGGCCCACGAAAAACTCTCTGACCACCTGTTGTAGACCTAGGCCAGACCATACACTCCCCTTTATCAACAATAATAAAAGCATATCCTCCATATCTTCCACAATCTGCAAATCAAGCAAGTAAATTATCACAATCAATCAAATGATGCATTCATATTGTAAATATAGATAGTAAACAATTCTTGTCTAGAGGCTCTTATTATTAGCCTAATTTAGCTCTACCTTATTCACTATAAATACCTTGTAAATCATTAGTAAGCTTGTATATTCAACCTACATCAATATAACATTCTCATATGGTATCAAGAAGTCATAAGAGATCCCACAACAACCACCTCTCACCACGCTCAGCCGCCTTCAAAAAGACCTCCTCTGTTTTTTCCTGTGCTTTCATCGCTGCAACCCCATCTGCCGAACCAATGTCGAACCCAGATGCAACCATTCCTAATCCCCATGACAACACCAAACCGCTTGTCACCCTCAACCTTCACCACTGTGTCAAGCTAACCTTCCAAAACTATGTTTCATGGCAATTCCAACTGACCCATATTCTCTTTGGGTACAGTTTACTCGGGTTTCTTGACGGTTCTCATCCGTCACCATCACCAACCATCACAGGTGATGCCAAAATCGAGAAACCCAACCCTGCTTACCTCACCTTGCTTAAACAAGACGGGTTGATTCTAGGTGCTCTCACGGGCACCTTAACCTCCACCGTCCAAGCCCTCATAGTCCGAGCCACGACCTCCAAAGAGGCTTGGGATATCCTAACAAAAATCTATGCCAACCCCTCTAGAGCACACATCCTACAAATTAAGGACATATTTGATTGGATTGTAAAAACCACAGACCAATCGATCACCGACTATATGAACGTTATTAAAGCGTGCATAGACCAACTTGCCTTGTTAGGTAAAACAATAGACCCGGAAGACATCGTATCGAAGGTTCTTAAAAGCCTCGATTACAACCTCTACAAACCCGTCATGGACACAGTGCGTGCTCGTGACACACCGATTTCATTTGAAGCGCTCCACGAGAAGTTGCTCCAGCGTGAACTTCTTCTCAAACAACAACCGTCTAATGACCTGTTCCAACCTACTGCTAATCTGTCCTACCGCCACAATAACAATTTCCGTGGCCACCACCGTCACAACAACAACACCACGACACCCTCTTATACCCTTGCGCATACCCCTGCTTCTTCCTCCACCAACGCACCTCCTCGTCCCTTCAAAGGACATTGCCAATTGTGTCGTCAAGTAGGGCATGTGATTGCAAATTGTCCTTATTTCAGGAAGCTTTTCCCCAATATTGCTTTTCCCGAACCACCAACTCGCCACCAACAGACTCCACCGCAGGCCCACACTGCCACCTTCGGCAACCCTAGCCCCAACCCCAACTACCTTCTCGATACCCTCACTCTTCTCTCACCTTATCTCGGCCCTGACAACCTTTTTATCGGAGATGGCTCGGCACTGGATATTGCCAATATAGGTTCTCTTCGATTACCTTTCTCATCTTTACAATTTAATAACGTTTTACATATACCAAGGATTTCCCGTAATATTTTATCAATTTCGCAATTATGTCGTGATAATAATACTTATGTAATTTTCTCATCGTCTTCTTTTATTGTAAAGGCAATCTCGACGGGTGCAACGCTCCTCTAGGGCAAGGCTAAAGACGGGATTTACGAGTTGAGTTCGTCCCAACCAAGTGCCTATCTCACCAAGATAAGCTCAACTCCTCTTTAGTGGCATCATAAATTAGGACACCCGACTTATGATGTAATGAAAATTATTTATAAAAATGCAACATTTCCTATTTCCAATTTTTCGTTTTGTGATTCGTGTCAAATTAGTAAGAGCATGAAACTACCGTTTGCGCAATCATCATTTAAAACCACCGAACCACTCGAATTAATTTATTCGGACCTTTGGACAAGTCTCATCCTTTCTCGTGACAACTACAAATATTACGTTATATTTGTAGACCATTTTAGTAAAAACATATGGTTATTTCCGTTAAAACAAAAATCCGAAACCACTCAAGTTTTTCTTCGATTTAAGGCATTAGTCGAGAAATACTTTCAAAAACCCATACGAAATTTTTTTTCCGGCAATGGAGGCGAATTTCAGAAATTAAATACCGCTTTACTTGACAATGGCATTAGCCACTTCACCTCTCCACCTCACACTCCCGAACACAATGTGTAACACTCCTGGAATTTGTCCCACATCGGGAGAGTATGGGGCTTGTGATATATTTATAATAACTCCCACCCACCACTTAGTAACAAGATCGTGTGCTTTTGGGCTTAAGTGAGGACAAAAAGGGCTCAAAAGCGTGTACGACTGTGGTTGGTCGGGTTGTTACAGATGGTATTAGAGCCGACCCTGCGACCGTGTGGTGAGCCTGTGGTCGGAGTACCCGGTCACGCACACCTAGCGAGGGTCAATTCTGGCCCTGGCTGAGTGGTTGTGGTCAGGTTTGAGGCACAACGAGGACGTTGTGTTCTTAAGGGGAGGAGTTTGTAACACTCCTGGAATTTGTCTCACATCGGTAGGATATGGGTTTGTGTGGAGATTTGTCCCACATCGGTAGAGTTTGGGGCTTGTGATATATTTGTAATAATAACTCCCACCCACCACTTAGTAACAAGATCTTGTACTTTTGGGCTTAAGTGAGGACAAAATGGGCCCAAAAGCGTGTACGACCGTGGTTGGTCGGGTTGTTACACAATGGATATGCCGAACGCCGACATCGTTATATCGTTGAAACGGGCCTAGTATAGCCCTTCTCTCACAAGCGGGCCTCCCAACCACGCTATGGCCATTTGCCTTTAGTACAACGACTTATCTTATAAATCGTCTCCCTACTAAGACCTTAAATGACCAAACGCCTTACTTGAAATTGCACAACGTTGAACCTAATTATGCAAAATTACACAACTTTGGCTGTCTTTGTTATCCTTGGCTTCGGCCATATACGAAAAACAAACTAGACTACCGTTCCATACCATGTATCTTCGTAGGGTACTCATCCACCCAAAGTGCTTTCCATTGTTTAGACCCAAAAAAAAAATCACTTATACACCACTCGTCACGTTAAATTTATGGAAGATGAATTTGCCTACAATCGTCTCTTAAGCACCCCGCCCTCACCTTCCACTAACACCAATCCTGATGAATGGTGTCGGCTTATCATTCCCATTTTACCGAGACCCACTACGGCACCCACCAATACCTCTATTCCCACGGCCCACCAATCCCGACACCCAGACAATAATGTATACGCCAGACGCACAACCCAACCTTCCTCCTCCTCCGCTACCCACTGCGAGAACTCTGATTCCACCAACATCATCTCACCATCATCCACTCCAACCGATGCATCGACGCCACATTTTCCTCCTTCACAACGTACTGTCGTCACTAGACTTGACAACAATATACGGAAACCCAACCCAAAATATGCCAATCTTGCTCTTGCTTCCGCCACTACTCACTCCCTCCCAAACGCGGTCAAACAAGCCCTCGTCCTCCCTCAATGGCGACAAGCCATGCAAGATGAGTACACTGCTCTTAACCGTAAGAAAACTTGGACACTAGTTCCTCGTCAACCATCGCATAATGTCATAGGATGCAGATGGATCTATCGAATTAAATATAACCCCGATGGTTCCCTCAAACAGCACAAAGCACGCCTCGTTGCCAAAGGCTTTCACCAACGACCCGGCATAGACTTCACTGAAACATTTAGCCCAGGTGTCAAACCCACCACAGTTCGTCTCATCCTTTCTCTCGCAGTTACCAATGCTTGGTCATTACGTCAACTTGACGTCAATAACGCCTTCCTACAAGGTACGTTGACTGATGACGTATACATGGTTCAACCTCAAGGCTTCGTTGACCCATCTCACCCTGAATTTGTATGTAAACTAAATAAGGCTATTTACGGCTTAAAACAAGCTCCTAGAGCTTGGTACACTGAGCTAAAAACCTACCTAGTCTCCTATGGTTTCAAACAATCAATATCTGATTCATCGCTCTTTCTCTTAAAAACCAAAACCACCTGTATTTATATGCTTGTCTATGTTGATGGCATTATAATTACCGGCCCAAATAAGGAACATTTACAACTATTTATCACAAATTTAGCTCAACGATTTTCCATAAAAGATCTAGGACCGCTTTCATATTTTCTTCGCATTGAAGTCATACCTAACAACCTTGGACTTCATCTAAATCAATCAAAGTATATACATGACCTACTAAAAAAATTTAAAATGTTGGAAGCCAAACCTAACAACACCCTTATTGCTACCGACACACACCTCATCCATGAAGATCATAAACCAATTCAAGATCACTCGGACTATCGCGCCATTGTTGGGAGCTTACAATACTTATCCCTCACTCGGCCAGACATTGCTTTCACAGTCAACCGACTTGCTCAATTTCTTCACCATCCTACTCTACCCATTGGATAGCTCTAAAACGCCTACTTCGCTACCTTCAAGGCACTCTTATCGATCTATGGTCTTCAGCTCCACCGCAACTCACCTCTTTGTCTTCACGCATTCTGTGATGCCGACTTTGCAGGTGATAAAGATACATATATCTCCACCACTGGCTACATTATTTATCTCGGACGCAACCCCATCTCTTGGTCCTCAAAGAAGCAACGTGGATTAGCTCTATCAACAACTGAAGCTGAATTTCAGGCCCTTGCTGTTGTCACCACAAAGACACTCTGGCTTCGCAACTTACTCACAGAACTTGGTATCACCATCAACAAACCACTAGCCCTCTACTGTGACAATATGTCAGCCACACTTTATGCAAAAAACCCAGTCTTTCACTCAAGAATGAAACATATGGCTCTCTCTTTTCACTTTGTTTGGGAACAACTTCAACTTGGTCACATTCGTATACAACATGTTGCTGGCAAAGATCAACTAGTTGATGCCCTCACCAAGCCGTTTCACAGACTTCGTTTTCAAGAACTACGAGATAAGATTGGCCTTCTTCTTCCGACGTCCATCTTGCGGCGGCGTATCAACAATAATAAAAGCATATCCTCCATATCTTCCACAATTTGCAAATCAAGCAAGTAAATTATCACAATCAATCAAATGATGCATTCATATTGTAAATATAGATAGTAAATAATTCTTGTCTAGATGCTCCTATTACTAGCCTAATTTAATTAGCTCTACCTTATTCACTATAAATACCTTGTAAATCATTAGTAAGCTTGTATATTCAACCTACATCAATATAACATTCTCATACCCTTTACCTACATACCAACCTTTCTTTACACACAAATAAACCCCACATACGACCACCTTTTACCACCGTGTTGACAACCCCTGGAAAGCCTGTACTCACACATTTGCAACGAGTCCAGGAACACTTCAAACCGACCTCGTTTGCTATCTAAAATATCGACTGAAAGTCACTCAATCGCAAGTGGTCAGGAAATGCTTTAAGTTGACGAAATCCGGCAAAAATGTCGTGTTTGACAAAGAAAATTATATTAAAGGTTGTGTTTGACAAACTTTTTCTTTAACTTTTTATTTAAAGGGGAGACTGTAATACTCGCCTTGTTAGGGACCAGTTACTGATCCTTGGCCTCGTGGAATCCTTAGTGGGAGATGAAAGGGGTGTTATTTTGCATTCAATTCGAGACTGAGTACTTGACCTAGTAAGAGTCACTCGACCGATTGTCTATGGCTGTAACACCCTGATTTATTAAGGAGTCTTTAGCAAGGCATTCCCTAATAAACCGGACTGTTACCATCTCGGTTTCCCGAGGTAGTGAATAACAAAATAAACTCCAAGGCAATTTATAAAATTTCTTTAACTTAATTATTACAAAACTCCCTTTACATTAGACTACAAAAGAATTAAACAGCGGAAAAGACATAAATAAAAGTGAAGGTCTTCTAAATAATCATCTACTACTAAGTCTTCTGATCCAATGCCTCACGCCTGTCAAGCTCCCATCCTATCTCATAAACCTGTCAAGTCTGCTCACCAATATTTGGATCATCACAGGTGTTCACGAATACACAGGGTCAACCACGAGGTTGAGTAGGGTAATACAGAACAACAAACAATAATCATGAATGATATGCATGCTCCACCGTCACCTCCATCTCCATCTCAATCACATCTCATAACCCGGACAACCCAGCCATACCGATCCCCGGTAGACTATAAATCGACCGTCGT
>JAGPOY010004203.1:0-12193 GCA_018983105.1 Silene uniflora | reverse complement strand
TTGATCACCAATCACGTAAATTAAGCAAAAACCGTCTTTTTTTTTTGGAGAAATTTTAGAGAGAAAGACAAAGGATGATTATGGGAGGGGCATTGTGGGTAAATGATGTTAAATAGTCGACGATAATTAGTAAAGTGTCGACGTTATTTAACATGCCCGTTTTTTTTCTTTTGCGAGTTTGGTTATTTGGCCCAATAGTAGGACCCAGCTAGTATAAAAAACAATAAAACTAGAATGTGACCTTTAATTAACTTTTGGTCCATTATAAAACTAGATTGGTAGCACTATCTTTCACCAGTCTGAAAAACAGTACAAACTAACATTTGGTGTATTTTAGGAGTGAGAAAGAGCAAGTGTCGGTAGATCTCTCTTTCAGCCTCATCTCCTCACATTCTCTTTTACCCACAATGTCAATGTGGCCGTTTGGGAAGAATATACGGTTGAATTTAATAGGTGCATTGTTGGTATTCGGGGCTGGGATGGTTTGTGCACATCCTTTGGTTCATAGTGTTTCAGATATACACTGGAAACCCGCAACCGCTACCTGGTATGGTGATCCTAACGGTGATGGCAGTGACGGTATGTTTAATGTCTTATGTCTCATTCCCCTGCTTTTCTATTTTAGCCAATTTAATAATTCCTCGACTTTAGCCTTATTTTTTTGTATTTTGAAAGTGGCCATGCATGCCAAAGGTGGGTCGTGCTGTGCCTTAGCTAGACACGGTCTTTTTTCTCAAATTTTGGCCCAGACACAGCACAACCCGAGTCCCGCGTCGTGCTAAGGGTCATAGGCCATGCTAGATTGTACTAGCTCAATGGCTCAGTGGCTCACGTACCCACTTCCATCTATCTGTACGCACAACTGAAACGTGTTTTTGTTATAAGCTTCCATGAATGACCGAAGTATAAATAATTTTTTAAATCTTTGTGACACATGATGAATAAATGAGTAACTAAATTGACATAACTAACTTGGACGAATGCATTACAGAGTTACACTAAGTTTGTTAATGGAAAATGAAAACGGTCAAATATGTTACTCACTCATATTCAACCTATAGTTCCCTCGGAGTATTATAATAAAAGGAGAACGATAGGCTGAATAGGAGGGAGTATTGGGTATTTATTCTACTTTTATCTCAACTATTATATTGAAGGTATATTCAACCCATTTTACAAAATTTATCCATGTCAGAATTGGTGTTAAATGTGATTTCAATCAAAAGTCAACTACTCTCTTTGAGTTTTACCCGAATTGTTACCTATGTTTGAGACTTTGACCTATTGTGTAAGAGATTCTTATAGGTCATGTGTTGACAAGTCGTCACGAGTATCACATAATCACATACTCCGTACTATAATTCCATTTTACATACACTTAATCACAGCCAAAATTTTACCAAGATTTAATTTTTTCCTTTTTATTTCTTTCTTGTTTTTGCCATTTATACTAGCTAGCTGATTGACAAATTACACAAAATATAATGCAGGAGGTGCATGCGGGTACGCGAACTTGGTGGATGTGAGGCCTTTTAAGGCCCGTGTAGGAGCTGTGAGTCCAATTCTTTTCAAGAATGGTGAAGGATGTGGGGCATGTTACAAGGTCAAGTGTCTAGACAATGAAATTTGTTCTAGAAGAGCCGTTACTGTTATTATAACCGACGAATGTCCTGGCGGTTATTGCTCCGGCGGAAATACCCATTTTGACCTCAGCGGAGCTGCTTTTGGCCGTTTAGCTGTCGCCGGTGAAGGCGGCCAGATTAGAAACCGTGGGCTTATTAATGTCATTTACCGAAGGTGAGTATCTAATTTTAGTCTTGTTTTTTTCTTTTTTATGTTTTGGTTGGTTGGTTGGTTGGTTAGTTCGTTTAATTTGTTTGTTAATGTGAATGTGTTAACGGTTTTAGAAGTTAAGGTCATAATTTACGACTTCGAAATGTCCAAAATAACCTTGCATTTTTTATGACTTTTTTTTTCATGGAACTACTAGTAAGCGTGATTTTGGGAAGTTGTGCTTTGGTTGTCATGGCTCTTTTTGACTATACCCTTTTGCGGGCCCTTCTAACTTTTTATGTGACCACGATTTTGACCATTTGGCAATATACTGCATTACGAGGGGTTTACTAAACCGCAAATTTAATTCATTTTAGACACGGTTTAAACTAATGCGAATAAACCAAATACCCACATTGTCTAAATTTCGTTGAGTTGTTGGAAAATTAGGATTTGAGTATATTCACTAGTATGGACTATGGAGTAGTCCTATTAAGTAACAAATAATGATCCGTTTGTTTATACCTATGATTATAGGACAGCATGCAAGTATCCAGGGAAAAAGATAGCTTTCCATGTAAATGAAGGATCAACTGAATATTGGCTTTCTCTTTTGGTGGAGTTCGAGGATGGTGACGGAGACGTTGGCTCAATGCACATTAAAGAGGTATTCCTTTCCCTCCTTGTACATACTTGTGCTATTACAAATTGACAATAGAAGCTTACATACTGGGTTAATTGATCAATTAAGTTCGGTTCGAAAGTCCATTAATAATAATAAAGCATATTATAAAGTTGTGTAGTTTGCATGAAGAGTTAAATTTGTGTCAGCTTTGGTCGTCAACACTTCCAATTAGTCTTGCTTTAGACGGATGCTTTTTTGGTCTGAAATAATAAGACGAGATTTTGTAATTATTTTACAGTTAAATGTCACCCTAAGTGGTAACACTGTCTATATCATTGTGGTTACATTTAACTATAAAATGATCATATATGCCCGTCTGAAAAATAAGACGAAAAATATCCGCCTGAAAGAAGAATTTGTGCTACACTTTTATTTTCTTTTATTAGACAGACACCTTTTTTCCTCACTCAACCCAGTGTAGTCTGTAGTGTGTACTAATGAATACTCGTGTAAGTGGAAGAACATGCAAAAGGCCGGGTCTACTTTATTAACACAAATTGCCCACCACTATGCATGTTTCTTTACATGCTTGGAGAACAAATTACCGTTGATTAATCAAGTAGAGTATAATGCTTGGGGTACCTAATTATTTGACAAAAATGTACTCTCGATCATTTCACATTTGCCATCAATTGCTCTGCTCATGGGGGGACCATGTACATTTAACTAACTAATTCTTCTGCAATTTGTGTGCTTGCTATACTATTCTCATTTCACATTCATACATCCCTTATACCCGTCTTAAGAGAGACTTATTGTATACTTTCTGCTGTTTTGAGGGTTCATAGCCTATATCAGTCCGATAATCCAAGTCGCGTTCTAAAGTTGAATACTCTTTAATTGGGTAAAAAGAAATGATCAAACTTTAGATTTAATATACATGAACAAATCCAAATCATATCCAGCAATTGAATCAATTTTATACGAGTACTATTTTAGTCTATAATAAAATGTAATTGCATTAATGCTTGGTTGCTGACGAGTATGTATTCTGATTTGATAATGCAGCCAACATCAAATGAGTGGATCCAAATGACACATTTATGGGGAGCAAATTGGTGTATAATTGGCGGACCTTTAAGAGGTCCGTTTTCAGTGAAATTAACTACACTTTCAACTGGAAAGACGCTTTCAACAAGGGATGTTATCCCTCGAAACTGGTCGCCACAAGCTACTTACACCTCTCGTCTTAACTTCCTCCCTTGAACGAAATTCCCAAAGGGAGTGAAAGCCAAATCTAATCGTTGATGGATTTACCTCTTTAATATTTTGTTTTGTTCCGTTGGGACCGTGGTTGAGCTAGCGTGTTTGTTTGGTAGGCAAAATTGGAGCCCTCTTCTAAAGTAGAAGTGCGAGCGAAATCATGTGAGTGATGTGACCGTGTGTTATTGTAATTTGTATGTATGTTATGTGTGGGGATTGGGATTGTGATTGTGACAATTTATATGTAAGCTAGTCTTTTGTCTTCCTCAATGAGTCTGCAGTCCAAGTGTATGAGCGATTGAACTTCAACTGTATTGTGAATTTATGATTGCGGAGTATTCGTCTTCAAGCTCATACAAGCACATAACGGCCACCTACAACTCCATCTAATGAATTTTACAAAAATATCAGTGAAACCCTAAGTGACAATACAAATACATAATCTAGTGAAATGACAACATAATAATCTAGTGTTTTTAAAAAGAATGCTTATATTCAGGTCTACAGAAATGTCCTAAAGCTGCAATATTCTTGCAATACTGAAGATAAATAGATTTTCAAAAGGATTATTGTCAATATCAACTCGAGTTACCTCACCTAAACCGATTCACTGTTTTGCACAAAACATTTACCGTCTTTCAGCTCCATTTCATCACCACTTTGTCCAAGCTTTTTCTGAAATACCGATTCTATTTCCTCTAGTGATTTCCCTTTTGTCTCAGGGACAACCGTAAATACAAAAACAACCGAGATAGCTGAAACGACCCCAAAGGTAAAAAATGTACCACCCACGGAAATTGCACTTGACAAGGACAAAAAAGACATCGCAATCAACCCACTGCACACCCTATTCCCCATTGCTCCGAGAGCTACCGCTTGAGCCCTGAGTCTCAACGGAAATATTTCTGAATTAAGCACCCAACAAATCGGCCCTATCCCAATTGAAAAGAATGCTACATTTCCACAAATGAGTAAAATTGATAACACGATTCCAAAGTTTTGTCCCTGAAGAAAAGATAATGTGACTCCTAACCCAAATAAGCAAATAGTCATTCCAATTGTGCTTATGTATAGCAATGGTTTTCTACCAACTCGGTCAATCAATAGAATGGCCATCAGTATAAAACCCGTTTTTGTTACTCCCACGGCTACTGTCGCTCCTAGCAGCTTCGTCTTGTTTTCAATCCCGGCTTCCTTAAGTATCTCCGGACTGTAGTAAACCAGTGCGTCTACACCTGTAATCTGCTGAAAACACTGAATCCCAATTCCTACAACTAGCATTCTAAATACTGTTGGTGACGGGCATAGTAATTCAAGCCAAACAGCTTTTTCTCCACCAGAATTTCTTGCTGCAATTTGTATTTCAGCAAGCCGGTCCTCAGCCTCTTTCTCGCTCTCTATTGTTTTGAACAAAACCAATCGTGCCTCATCAACTCGGTTCTGGGCCACGAGCCACCTAGGCGACTCAGGGATGATAAACAGTGCAACTGCGATGAGTACGGAGGGTAAAATCCCAACCCCAAGCATGATCCTCCAACCTTGATGGGCGGGGAGGCCAGAGAATGCATAATTGGAAATATAGCCAAGTAAGATTCCGAAATTGATGAATATCTCAGGAAATGAAGTGAGGGATCCTCTATTAACGGCGGGTGAAATCTCAGCAATGTATACAGGAGCGATCATGACGCCGAAACCAATTCCAATCCCTGCAAGGAGTCTTCCAGCCATTAGCATCTCAAAGGAATGAGCAAGTGTCATTACAATTGCACCTGCTTGGAAGACTATTGCTGCTAATGCAATGGTCCATTTTCGGCCTATGGCGTCCGATGTTCTTCCTCCTGCTAAGCTGCCAAATAGGGATACAATGCTCAAGCAACCTACTAGTACTTCTTGCTGTACTTGTGTTATGTTTAGGTCCTCTTGGATGAATATGATTGCTCCACTCATCACTCCAACATCTGGCCGGATATGTTTATTTGATGACGATTAGCATTAAAAACCATCCATAGCATTCTTGATTATAAAGTCAAACTTGACGACATGAAATGAGAATAGAAAACATACCATAACCAAGAAGAACAGAGTTGAGGGAAGCAAAGAAAGCACAAGCCAGGACATATTTCCGTACTGTTTTAGCCCGGTCATTGTTTAGATGAATCCGGTCATGATCCTCAGCAAGCTCAGAGTTTATCCTCGTGTACTTGTTTTTGATACCCAATTCTATAGCACTACCATTTTGACTTCCATTTTCCTGCCCACCCAACAAGCTCATTTTGTTACTAGCTGTACGGTTTGCAGAACCGAGAAATGAAGAAACAAGGTGTGAGTTTTGATGTTTGAGCTAGTTAATTTTATAGGAGGGAAAAATGAATGATCTGAGAAGGGTTAGATCTTAAAAGTAATGAGCAGGGAAGGTGGACTCCTAGATCCCCAGTCCTGGTCTTTGACCTTGTCAGAATAGACCAGTCAACCTCCTTACAGATTTATCAAATGTTTTCTATTCTGCTTATTTTACTACTAGCCTCCTCACCCACCAACTTACCCTCCCTCCCTTCTGCGAGTCGATCTCTACTCCGCGGGCATCCTTCCTCCGGCCTATAGTGCTTCATATTTCACAATATTATATGGAAATAAACTTCATAATATTTGGCATTTCAAATGGTTCAAATTCTTGAGCAATTACATTGGTATAAGAGTTGATTTGCTTAGGTTTTGGGTGACAAGGGTATTGAATGGAAACTTAATGAAAAAACGTATGTGAAAAATGTAAAATCCGCATGTAAACAGAATCATGAAGCAATAGTCCTTGTAAATACAGAATTGAAAGAGAGTTTCCTTTAGTTGTTCAATAAGACAATGTCATGCTATCGGTCATAATTGTTCGACAGATCAATATTGGTTTCTCAGGAGTGAACTGTAGTGTAACAGCACTGACCATCCTTCAATCCTTCCCCATCCTCAAAATTGGAAGATACATTCGGATATAGTGTCGTCACATTTTTATGAAACTAAACGCTCAGTATCGGCCATCTTACACTCACCATCCTTCAATCCTTCCCCATTCTCGAATAAACACTCGATTTCCTCAAGAGTCTTCCCTTTAGTCTCCGGGATAATCATATGAACAAAGACAACAGAAAGAGCTGATAGTAAAGAGAAAACTAGGAATGTCCCAGGTACTGAAATAGCCTTGGAAACCGACAGGAAAGATAAGCTGACAATTCCACTACACACCCTATTTCCTGCAACCCCAATTGCCACTGCCTGAGCTCGTAATCTCAAAGGGTAAATTTCAGACGTCAAAACCCAGCAAATGGGACCCATTCCAACTGAAAAGAATGCGACTTCTCCACATATTAATAATAATGCCAGCGAAATCCCGAGGGGACCTTTTCCCATGAACGGTAAACTGACTGCCAAACAGAACAAGCATACAGTCATCCCAATTGTGCTTGTGTACAGCAATGGCTTCCTTCCTATTCTATCAATTAGAAAAAGTGCAGATAATATAAAAGCCGTTTTTGTAACTCCTACAGCAACCGTTGCAGCTAAAAGTTGTGTGTTATCCTCGACCCCAGTGGTTTTCAAAATTGTTGGACTGTAATAAACCAAAGCATCAATTCCTGTGATTTGTTGGAAACATTGGAGGCCAATGCCAGCAACAAGCATTTTGAAAACGACAGGCGTAGGCCTTAAAAGTTCTTGCCAAACTGCTTTCTCTTCAGATTTGGAAGAGTTTGCATTAGTGGCAGCTTGTTGGATTTCAGATAGTCTTTCGTCGACTTCTTTTTCATCTCCAATTGTTCTCAATAGCACCGATCTAGCTTACTCGACTCTGTCTTGAACGACTAGCCACCTTGGGGATTCTGGTATAGCAAAGAGCGCAAATCCAACGATAACAGAAGGTAGTATCCCCAAAGCAAGCATTACTCTCCAACTTATATTGGCCGGGAGTCCAGAGAATGCGTAGTTGGAGACATAACCGAGAAGTATTCCTACATTGATGCATATTTCAGGAAAGGTGGTGAGGAAGCCTCTAGAGTTAGCAGGGGAGATCTCGGCTATGTAAACACCCATAATGGTAGCACCAAAACCAATGCCAATACCAGACAGGAGCCTTCCGAGCATTAGGATTCGGAAAGAATGAGCAATGGTCATTATGAGGGCTCCTATTTGAAAGATTATTGCTCCAATTCCCATAGTCCATTTTCTACCAATGGCATCTGATGATCTTCCACCTGCTAGGCTACCGACTAGCGAAACTATGCTCAAACATCCTACTAGTATTTCTTGTTGCACCTCACTTATTTTCAGTTCTTCTTGGATGAATATTATTGCCCCGCTCATGACACCGACATCTGCCAACAGTTTCATATAAATCAGCAATCTTCCTTCAACAGAACCAAAAATCAAATCCAACAAAAGAAATACTCAACAAAGTAGGAATCATATTAGAAGTAAAATGTGACTCATTTAAGATCTTAAATGGGTCACATTTGGCATGTCTTTAACTTGGGACGAAAAATGTCCGTCTTCAATGAAAATCTAAGAATATCCAAAAATGTGGAAGAAAAACATACCATATCCAAGTAAAACAGAATTGACAGAAGCAAAAAAGGCGCAAGCCATAACATATTTTCTAGTAGTGTTGGCATCAAACTTAGGAGGATATGAAGCATCATCAGCATGATTAAGCTCTGCGACTTGGACAACAATCCTTTTATACTTATTTTTAGTTGTGAGATCAATAGTGGATAGCTCCACTCCATCTTCATTCAGCAACCCCATTTGATCCCACCTTAATTTGATAGTCTAACAAGCTAAGAATCAAACCAAACTAGTTTCTTCAGAGTAGTCTCCCATGTTGACATTTTAATTTGATACATTTCTTGACATTTCTCAAGGATTTTGTATATCTTTCTTACACAAGGACGGCTACACCTTGAATACTCCTATTATTTTATGGAAAATTTAGAATATAAAATACTCACTTGTGAATATTTAAATTATTTTTTCAGATCTACAAAAGATGACATATTGACTTGCTTGCTAGTTCATTTGACTCCTCCCACTTGATACTTAATGTTTTTTTTTGTTGTTGATCAGAAGTATCCCTATCGACAGTTAGGGCAATATCCGAATCCTTCGGGATACTGAAGACAATTTAATGGTGAAAGCGGAAAAGAGTAGTTTAACTCACATATAGAAAAAGTAAATGAAGGGTTTGATTAATATGGTACAACATTTTCAATAATGTTTCAGGTCATGGTCTACCACTAATAACAGCCTCATGAGCTCTTCTAACTTTTGCTGCCGACACAAGTGTCATACCTTCTGTAATTTCTAGGTGTTTTTAACTGTATTAGTTCTTTCTCTGTGTTGTCTACTGCTACAACAATGGATTTGAAACCGGGAACTGGGTTTTTCTGATCTGAACTTATCAGCTAAATCAGTGATGAACACACCATTCAATCTTAAACAGAAACTTCAGAGAAATTGCGATAAGAAAACAAAAATTAAAATGATAGTACTCCGTAACAAGTTAGAAAGAATGAAAGAACACACTATAGTAATAGTTCATTTGTATGTGAGCCTATTTCATGGTGTGCTCTTGATTTGTAGGTGAGCCTTCTTTAGTGCCCCGAAAATTGCTGCTATCTCATCATAATCCGGCAGCTTTGGGTGTACATGTTTCGGAGAACCCGCATTCCTAATAACACTGAGTTCATGTAACCCTTTCTCAAATGGAAGAGAACTTGACCTTTCGATTTCCTTACTTATACCCCTTTCATGACGTTGAGGCATCGTCCTAGCCCTTACATATGGCCGAACATCACCGCCTTTCTGGCTCAATGAGATAATATCATGATCTTGGTTTCTACTGGTGTAGAAATAGCAGGGTTGGTCCAAACTACACTGCAGTTTGCAACAACAATCAAAATAATTTCTTTCCATTTCATCAATATGATTTTTCTTCTGATATTTTCGTCGATTTCCTGGGCTGCTACTGTAGTAAATTTCACGTTGAGTATCATTTGTACTCGGTTTTTCCTTTGATACTGACTTTTTTCTCCTCAACCTTTTCCTTGCTGGTTTTTCGTCATGTACATTAACCGCTTCATGATAATCATTGTGATGATTGGGTGTGCGTGTCTCGATCTTAAACATGAAGAACCTTTGATCTTGATCCTCAAAGTTTGCTGTTTGGTAGTTTTCAGACCTGAACTCCTCTATATTGTCGAGATGAAGAACCGAGCTTTCTGAAATCTGTCTTCCAATATTGTGCTCGGAAGGAGGACTGAACTGAGTTAAATTTGCGGCTCTTGATGTTCTTGTCGTAGTGGGTATTGAAGATGGCAACTCAAGTCCAATACAAGAGTTGCTGGATCTTCCCTTTTCCTTTCTGTCCGTATCATGTCGTTCAACTTCAGTAGATTCATTCACCTGAAATTTTGCATGGATCATATTGTTACTCATTTTCATAAACCCGAACTAACAGCTAGTCGATAAAACTGTGCTTATTGTCCTATGTGTTATTAAAAAGAAATTACCTTTCCAAGTTTTTCATGAGTATATGGTTTGTATTCAATTGCGAATTGTCCGGGTTTGAACAAGTAATCTCTAACTATTTCATCCACCATTCTGTTCCTAACATCTTCCGGGACTGATTGTGAGGCGAACTTCTCTTTCACCTTGATTTATTTATTACCCAATCAGTAAACAAATAAGTTAAAAAATACAGAAAACTTTGCAATCCAGTTGTAAGATTGAACTACCGACCTGAGAATTAACAAGGTTTCCCGGGTACAATTCAGTTGCAGCAGTGACAAATGTTTTGCCATAACGCTCGGTGAAGAGCTTCCTTATAAGCCGAAGTTCTGGAAGATCCCCTATTCTTGCCGAGGCAAAGATGAGTGTGGATATTGCCTCGTTTATATCATTTGGAATATCCCTGATCCAAATTAAAACATAAAACATACGTAATACAATTTGTTATCACGGATTCTCGGTTATATATATATATATATATATATATATGCAGTCAGGTAGAATACATACTTGTGTCTACGAATGTAAGACAGATTGAGCAGAATGAAGTCTGAGAAAGTTGCGAGCATCTCATATATTGAGAGTACGTTCTCATCCACGTACAATTGGCCGAGCTGTCAATATCGAAAGACACAGAAAGTATAAAAAAATGATCGAGTATTGTTTTGTTGAGCAAATTAAACGTTATGAGTAGTAAATTGAACCTTGTTCATGGCAATTTCTTCATGTCCATTCTTGAGAAGCTGAGCAATGTCTTCCTTTAACAAGCGTGAGACCGCGAATCTCTTGCTTTTCAATAGCTTTAGACGGCATTGAGTTCTCTTCATCAACTTCTTACTGCCAAATACAAGAACAGAATCAGATATGGAAATATCAAATACATATTTAATTTGAAGAAGCGCATGCATGCATGGTTTCATGGTTCGAAGCCGTATACGGAATAATAATAATGATTTGTAACATAATTTGATACCATTTGGAAGCTTTTCTCCATCCAAATAAGAAGTCAAGCATGTTTCCAGAATCCCACTTTTTAAATCAATCTTATAATTTTACCTAAGCTAATTAAGCGTAAGTAAGCTCAATCTGCTGCATTATAAAGCCAATGCATGTTTGTTTATATTTCCTGTTTTACCCTTGTCACGTTTACGGAGGTTTGGCTTTACAAGTTAACCGCATGCAGTAAGGGCAAGGGTAGATACGTAAACTTATAAAAATACCAACTAAAACATGTTTAAATCCCACGTTCCTATCAACTTATCAGTCAACCTCCACGAACAATAGTTTCGTTGAATGATATCACACTACATTTTTACAGAGTAAAGTTCGTTTATTTGTTTAACCACAAATCAAAAATCTATTTTTTATTTATTTTTATTTAACGGCCTTAATGTTTAAAAACTATGTTAGCTTTGTGCAATATCATGTTCAACAGTTTAAAACTAAAATTGAATATTAGTATTATGGACTAGTTTAATTAAGGGTTCTGCTAAAGATCGTCGACACATTACTTTGAATCGCCGATAAATTTAACGAACTTTCCAAATTACCCCTCATATCCTAAACATTTCAATTCAACTATCAACTATTGGCAAAAAATTTAATCGGCAAAATCGAAACTAACAACTAATACTCTCTCCTTTTACCTGAATTCCATACTTTTGATTAAAATATACCTCACAAATGCATAAAAAGTGTACGGAGTTCACTTGATGGAGGGAGTATCAAATACGAATCAATTTAAGGGGTCGTTTGGTTCGCTGCTTAGGAATGGAATGGATTGGAATGAGAAACCATAGAGGTATAGGGTTCTAATTCCATACCTTTCAAAACTTGTTTGGTTCATTGGAAAAATAAACACAAGGGAATGGAGTTAGAATCCATGATGAGAAGGTGGGTATGGGATTCCAAGGTGTTGGGCTGGAATTAGAATCCATCAGGATTCTAACTCCATTCCAAAATTCCCCAACCAAACACTAGATT
>JAGPOY010004202.1:6236-18434 GCA_018983105.1 Silene uniflora | reverse complement strand
CAGGATTACAATTCTCCCTCTGATTGTAGCTGGTCCTGGAAAAAGATCATTCATGTCAAGAACTTATTCAAGGCTGGATATAGTAATGACTCTTGGCAGACTAATGGTGGGGTCTATACAGTATCTGAAGGATATTCATGGCTAAGGAACAAAACTGACAAGGTATCTTGGAGATTCCTGTGTTGGAACACATTAAATGTACCCAAAACATCTTTTATATTCTGGGCAATACAACAACAATGACTTCTTACTCTTGACAGAATGCAAAGGATGGGTATTGGGCAAGGATCGACTTGCTATATCTGTGGTTTAGCACCTGAAACTCACAGTCATCTGTTCTATGAATGTGAGTTTAGCAAAAAATGTATCAAGCTGCTACAGACATACCTGCACATTCAGTTCCCTGCTCATGATATGGTCACATGGTTTTCTAAATGTAGAGGGAAATCATGTCTACAAAGATTATTTACTGGAGCTTGTTTTGTGGGAGTATCTTATGCTATCTGGAATACCAGGAACAATGTTTGGGTAAATCGCCATGTACCTCCACCTTGGGTCCTGGTGAATCAGGTCTGTGATGCAACAAAGATCAGATGGAAATCAAGGAACCAGAAAGTCTTAACAGTGCGTGATCAGAATTGGATAGATAGCATTGGTCTTGTTAGGTCTCTTGCTTTGTATTGTAAATTTATGTTGCAAGGTCAGATTAGTGTCACATGTAACTAAAACAGTGGGATGTACTCATTTTTGATTCATATATATACTTACCCTTCACCAAAAAAAAAATTCTTAATAATATCCTAAAGTATATGATAAATTTTAAATCCTTGTATATAAAACATGGTTTCCTTATTTCATAGTGTTGCAATCTTTGTTGGTAATGTGTTGTTTTGCCTATATATGGGTCAATGTCTTGTCTACCTTGTGGGTGGTATGGTTTTGATGAGTAAAGACGTGTAGGTATATATGGCTGTGTTGGAGAGGATGTGAAATGGGCGTGAGTCGATGACCTATGAGGATAAATAGTTCTAATAATGCGTGATGAGTGAGTGTTGCATCTTGAGAGTTATGAATGTGAAACACGTGTTTTATTGGGATTGAGGTAAATTTGATTAATTGATGTGGATTTGAGCCAAGTAAAGAGGTACACGTACGATGTCGTGAATGATAAATCATGTGATGAATAGAAAGCTATAGGTTGAAACCTTGAATGAAGTGTTAGAGATTGAAAAGTAGTAGTGTAAGTAGTGTGAGTGTAGGAATAGTGAATGGAAATGAGTGTTTATGAGCATATGTTACCAATGTATAGTATAAATTGAGAGATATGAGGACGTGACATAGTTATTGGCTTTAGAGGAAGGGACCTTTCATGCTAAGGAATTAGAGTATACGATTATAGAAATATTAGTTCGGTGATCCAAAGTTAGTGATGTGTTTAGTGGATTAAAAAGAAAGTTTGGTTGTGACTTATGTATAATTTATGTTTGGGAAATTGGGAGTGTACAAGGATGTGACTTTAGCTTGTGTAAGGTATCTTGAATTGAGTAAGATGATTGTGTGAGGTAATTATTTGATAATGAGTGATTTGTGATCTTGGTCGAACCTTTGTGGATTGATTAAACCTATGGATAGTGAGTGAGGTCTGGGTTGCATATTGAGGGATATTGTTGTTGAACATGACTTGGAAATTTTGGTTGATAAATGAATGGGATTGAATGGTGGAATAGTGAGAAAGCAATTGAGGTATCTAAGGGTAGAATAAAGTGATAATTTGGGTTGTTCATAGTTGTGGGAATATGTGAATTGAATTCAAGGATTGATAAGAATTAAGAAAAGGCAATAGAAATTTATGAAATAGGAATATAAGAGGGTATTAGATGGAACTTGAGGTGATCAATGAGATTTGACGGTGAAAGACGTCTAGTAAAAGTCGTAGTAAGAAATGAATGGCGAAACTATTAGAAAGTTAGTGTACACGTACGATATGGTAATTGATGGTTATATAATTATACCGTCGGTTTTTCGGGGGATGATATTTTCTGAGACCAAGAGACGAGATTGCCCTTTGGAAATCGAGTTTTCGAGGAATGTCATTTTGTGAGACAAAGTTGTAGGTGTAGTACCACCAAGTTGGTCTTTATGGGTATGAGTGTGAGAGTGGGATATGTAAAGCATGTAGGCTCAATTGCGTCGTTAAGGTATCCTAATTTCTTGTGTTATGCACTATGGCCGCTTGAGCTAAGTGTGTAAGCTTGGAGTGCGAAAGTAGTAGGGTGAGAGTTCGTGATCTTGTTATAGAGTCGAGTGAAGCGTCCATGGTGTACATCGTGATCTTGTTATAGAGTCTATTTAAGGTTGTAGAATGATGGCCTTAGGGCCAAGAGTTCGTCTATTAGCATTTGTGTGATGAAATAGGAAAGCTTGGAAGCAAGTTTGAGAGCGAACACCTTCTGCCCATGTGACACTCGACCGAGTGCACCATGCACTCAACCGAGTGGCCGCCTACTCGGCCAAGTGACCTCCTACACTCGAACGAGTGGTCTGTTATGACCCTTGTTTTGTCAATCATCGACCAAAATATTGGGTGTATACCCTTATTTCGCGGTTTAGGTTAGTTGACTTGTATCGGATGAACATGTTGAACCTTAAGGATGAGGCCTTGTGAATTGTTTACGTTTGACCATATTATGTGGCTTTTGCTATTTAAGAGTGCAATTTAAATGAAAGTTGTTAATTTGACATGAGTATGTCGATGAAAAATGATGTGATAATTGTGTGTGGTTCACGTTAATTGCCGTGAATTCATTTTGATATGATAATTGTTCGTATTATGCGAGTTTTCTTGTGATGTGTGTGCTGCATAGTAATCTTGAATGCATAATCAGAGTTTCATGATGTTAGTAACGGAAGTATTGAGAATGGACGGAAACGGATGTGGAAACACATGTGTGATCATGTAGTGGGTTTGACGCGGTATATGCGTAGCATGATGTCCGGAAATGGGAATATTGAACATGGTTGTGTCACATTACGAGTAATTTTGCATTAATTGATTGTTTCATCGAGTCCACATAATTGGTGTGTTGATTTTCATAGATGTGAATGTAAGAGGATTAACGCAATGTAGAGACATAATAATCGAGTTATACCCCGTGTGTAATATCCCGGAAAAAAATAAATTATTATTAAATAGTATAGGGTACTAATAATATACATCCCTTTTCATATAAGACTTGTCCCTTAAGAAAACCAGACGTAAAACAAGACTTGTCCCTTAAGAAAACAAAGATATATACAAGTGTTCTTATCTTGTAGGAAATAGAAGTATGATGAAATCATACGTAGCATGATAAGTGAGAATGAAGACGAGTGGAATTTGTCAACTACAAGTTCTAAACCGCCTCATTTCAAGTATAAATATACCTCACCCTTCCTCATTGCTGATACCACACATGAATAAGACTTACGAGAGAAAAGAGAGAAGGACAGAGGCATATAGTACATACACACTACCTCTATTACTCCGTATATAATAAATAAGGTATGATTTTGGGATCCTTCGTCGTAGAAATAAGTAATAATGTAGTGATTATTGTATAGTATTATTGACCGTATAAAGTTATATTATCTTTATGTTACTCACATGTTATATTGTTTGTCATATTATGAATGTATGTTGTCAGAATAGTGTTGTCACTATAATGTACTATTGGCCAATTGTAGCATTCGGGATACGATTACAGGAGAGAGATGACATTATAAATTTATCTTGTGTACATGGAAGGGGGCACTGCCTCATGTGAACTACAGTTCTGATTATTACTGGTGAAAGTGCCAGGGGGTTTACACAGGTCTTAGACCTAGGATCCTGTGTACATGGAGGAGGGCTTAGTCCAGGGGAGTTTCAACTCCGTAGTGTCTCTCTATTCAGTAATGGTTGACCGGTATAAGAGTGGTATGAGTTTTTGCATGCTCAAATGACAAGTTATGCATGTCTATTTAATTATTATTTGACTGTGTTCATGTGGCCTATTTTATACTTGTGAGACCATGAATAAGTGAAATATTTAGATGGAGGTAAGTAGGGCCGGTGGAGGTGACCAGAGTCATACTCAGCCTGTGGTTGGCTGATTCTGTTACTCTCATTCTTTTTTAGGTACAAGTGTCAGGGAAGGACAAGTATGAGGAATAATTTCAGTAGGATCGATGACCTAATAGGATGAATATGTAATAGAGTTATTAGTTTTAGTTTAACAAGTGTTTTTATCCTTATTCTTGTATGCTTTCTGGGGGCGTTACACCGTGATAGATACGTATACATATATGACCAACATGATTTTGGAGTCCTCTATGGGATTATAGATTGGAATCGGGGGTTTTACAGGGCGTTTGATCTTTGGGAGGCTTT
Organism: Silene uniflora; assembly: GCA_018983105.1. Classification (NCBI taxonomy): domain Eukaryota; kingdom Viridiplantae; phylum Streptophyta; class Magnoliopsida; order Caryophyllales; family Caryophyllaceae; genus Silene; species Silene uniflora. Next base: position 14,026 of record JAGPOY010004202.1, on the reverse strand, counting down.
TAGGGGGGCTCGTAGAGAGGCTTCTATAGTGGGATTAGAGCAATGACATTATAACTATATGCGACTTGATTATGGAATTGCAATGAGTAAGAGAGAGTGTTGAACCTAGACCATAGTCATTTGTGGAATTAGGTAATAAACGTATGAGAACACATACGAGTTTGATAGTCGAACTTCGGGGCAAACTTCTCTTTTAGGGGGAGTGGATGTAATAATTCGGAAATTAAGGAAGAGAAAGTACGGAATGTGAGAAAGTAATAAGAGTTGAACAAAGAACTTGGGATGAGAGCGATAGTTAGAAAAAGCATATACGGTTGATAGACGTGTGGGGTGCGAGAGAGTGCTTGAGAGTCGGTGATGAGACTTGAGGAAAGGAGAGAGTGAGGTGAACTTCTGAGACGAAGTTCTTTTTAAGGAGGGAAGATTGTAATAACCGAACTTTTGAATTCACTCGACTAAGTACTCGGTCGAGCGGAAGTCACTCGACTGGGTGAGGACGCTATTCGACCGAGTATAACCTATACTTAACTTAGTGGAGTTGTTATAACGCCCCGTCTATAGAAGGGTCATCTTAAAACTGTCATAACTTGAGATCTAGAAGAGATATTCATGTGATTCTAATTGGAGGTGATAGTTTGTTCTCTTACGATTCCAACGGTAGTCACATGCCAAAAATAACCAAGAAACGAGTGAGATATGACTATTTTCTAAAAACTGGTCACTGTTGAGAACAACGTGTACTCGATCGAGTGCTCTTCTGCTCGGCCGAGTGTTATTTTACTCGATCCTTGCCCTTCGGTCTAGCTTCTGAAACTCGTCACTCGACCGAGTGGATGGTTCACTCGACCGAGGTGATCCTCACTCGACCGTGCGAATTGAGCACTCGACCGAGTGCCCGTCGCTTTCAACTAGAAACCGCGTATGGAATTTATCTCTTTGACCCTCTCTTTCTAGATTTCTTACCCTCGTTTTCTCACCACAACTTATTCCCATGCCTCTCAAAATCCCACAAAATACTCCTACTTCTTATCCTCAAGATCTCCACCACATACTTGAAGATTTGTGCAGCAATGCTCATCCTTTGTCAATTGTTTACATTGTAAATATACATTGCTCTTTTTCCCTTTGTCCTCTTAGTCTATGAACCCTAGAATTCGGGGGGTTTTCATGGGTATTTTAATTAGTAGCTATTGTTAGTATTATGAGTAATTAAGGGGTTAACTAGTGTTGTTACTGTTATGGTAGTTAGTAGTGATAGTTATTATGTGATTATTGTAGGATGAGGAGGTTTATGAGATGGATTCTTGTTATCTTGGATTAGCTTATGGAGTATGCTAAAAGGTAGGTTAATCCTACTCGGTTTCGATAATATGGTCATTATACATGATGTTGTTAATGTTGTGATTAGTCTTACATAATTAGAGTAATTGCATTATAATATGTTTAGTCATTAATCAAGTCATTAATTAGATAATTATGAAGGTTAGAATGTATCACAACATAATGTTGGCTAAGACGATGTGATGAGTCGATATTTGGCATATAAAGTGTTGTCTTGCATTTGTTATATTCACCTTGTGTATTGATGGTTGATGATGATATGGTGGTTTTTGTGGAGACGGAAGGCGGTTGGGAGACCGTCTTCCGCTTGGGTCGCCTCTTGGAGCTTCCCACTCCAAAAGGGATGTGCACATTAATGGCTTGAGTTTGGAGGGACTCGTGTGATTGAGACACGACATCTGGCAGGGGATTTGAGTCGCTCTCGGGCCCGGCACCACCGACGTGTTCGGAGTACCTTGTGTGGTGCGGTGTCGTGGACGTATTCCTGCCACCGGTAGTTGAGGGTACGTTTGAGCGTATCTCGGTACTCAGTATGGTGGTTGTTTGATAGCGTCGCAGTCATATCATGGACGTGTTGTATACTCACACACTTTGAGTTGTATCACACTTTATTTATTGTTACTGACCTTTGTGTGTTTGTGTACTTGTCACCTATCTCCGGGGTGGCTTGTGTCGATCCATATGATATTCTTTGGTCATATGGGGAGCAGGTTATGTACAAGTTGTTTGGATAGATAGCACGCGGGAGACGGGACGAGCTTGACGAGTCACGTGACGAGTATAGTTGGCTAGAAGAATATAGTGGTCATTAGTTGTATTATATTCATTTGTTTACGTTTATGTAACTCATTAAACATTATATTTATGAAAAATGTTCTTTGATTGAAGTTCTTGAAACACTACCTCGGAAAACCGAGATTGTAATGCCTTAATTATCTTGGCCGGATAATTGGGGTGTTACAGTTACGAAGCTCACCGATGAGATTTTCAATAATTTACTCATTTGTTTTTTTCCGCTGAATTAAAAAAAAATAGGAATCGCTTTTTATCCTTCGTTAAAGTTACAGTATTTCAATTTAATGTGCAGTAAAGCCGTGGCTATTCGTTGGATTTATGGTGGCTCGTGCCATTTCCATATTTCTATTGTTTGTTTGGTATTGCTCTATTATTACACCTACTTCTGAGCATACTGCCTTTATTCCGTATGACTTCCATTTGACGATTCTTTTCGTCAAGTTCGAAAACTTGTGACGTTCTTGTTATTGAAAACCTCAACGAGTTCGAAAAACTGCGGCACTCTCGTTTAGGTTGTGTTTTTATGAATTTTGAGAGTTCGAAAAGAATGGTGTTCTCTTCCGAATGATGATTTTTGTCAGGTTCTAAAATCTGCGGCGTTCCTGACAACGACATTTCAACAAGTTCGAAAAGAGCAACGTTCTCGTTTCATTTGAGTTTTGACGGGTCCGAAAAGCTACGACGTTCCCGTCCGACAAAAACCGAAGAAGTTTGAATATTTCTTCTTTCATGTTATTGCTATTGTACAAACCCATGGAAATTTCAAAAAAATTAGGTGTCGTTTGGTTGCCCCATTAAAAGTTGGTGAATTGGAAAAATGGAAATTGTTTGTTTGCCCAAAATCACGTGAATTGCATATTCCCAGGAGTTTCCATTTCCTCATTATGGAGGAGTTTAATTACCTTACTCCCCTTAGGTAATTGGGAACTCCCTTATGAATCTAACACCCGGATGCCAACCAAACCATCTTTTGGGCAATTCACGTGAATTGACCAATTCACGTGTTTCGTAAAATCATGGGGAATTAATTCCCGTACGACAACCAAACGATGTCTTACCATGGTTTGAGGGGGGTTGTTAGGAAGATTACAATATATTGTAATATACCGTTATCAGAATAAAATAAGTTATATTATTATGTTCTCCTATATTAGGGGATCTTATGATTATGTCTTCCGAGTACTATAAATACGCTACGATTGTAATTGTCAAGACACAAAATGAAATAATAGTAAATGATTTCCTTTATGTGCTCTTCCCCTCTCCGATCGTAGTATTCATTCAATTAACAACATTCAATCATCATATATGATATATATTATATTAAAGCAGAAACCATCTGCCACGTGTCATCGGCAGACGGCTTCTGCCACGTGTCAATACTATCATATATTGCTAGAAAATGTGAATAAAGTTAACACATTCAATTTTTTAAGTTTGCAATAATCCCATGGCCAACGTCTTTAATTGTCAAAATAAAGTCACTCTTTAATTTGCTATTTTTTATTGTCGTTTTAGTTTACACCAGCCTCAATTAAGTCTACTTTTTAAAATTGCTTCCAATCAGCCACATATTTCGGATTTGGAATCCATTATAGACAACAATTTATCATCCTCAATTAAGTAAGTATTTTTTTTTTTTGTATTCTTCCCTTTTGAAGTTTCAATCTCAAATTTCAAAAGTTGTCTCAAACCCCTTTAAATCCAGGATCTATTACCAATGAGAATACTTACTACTCACAAATCTTTCCCATTTCAGTTAGCCAAAAATATCGCCCAAATCAATTTGATTATAGGAATTATAAGAATATTCTTGCAATCACTACCTTTTTTTTCTTCTTTTTTTGTATAGCCAACATTATGTTCCAATTGTTACACATATACAAAATCAACCAATACGATTCTTCAACCAAAAAATATAGATAATAGATAATAAAATAAAAAAAGATAATAAACCTATGGCAAAATATATCACGCCAAGAGAAAGACTATAATGCAAATTACAAAAGTAAGCAAATAATTGCAAAACTATGAGATCTATAAGGTGGTTATATACTTATTGAAATACAATCAATAAAAGAAATTGTATCTTTGAATTTTGATTATGTTTAATAATTTATACGTGGTTGCTTCTTTCTACCTTTTTTTATCATTTTTGGTGCAATGTACACGTAAGCACGAATTTAAAGGGTCAAATTTAAATAGGCCCATAAAAATTATACTACTCAATGTATTACGTGTATTTTCAGAAAGTCAATTCAATTCAAAAATTCCAGAGAAAATACTTGATTAATTTCTATTATGAGATCATTGTAAATTACTTGATTAATTTTTATACAATGATCATTGTAATAATTTTTATTATCATACATTCTCCTCATGTTAGTAAAGTGTACTTCATAATAATGATGGGGTGGATCACCTGGATGCAGTAGCGGATTCATATTATTTTCTTTGTTAGTAAATCTTCATGATACCGGCCACCTTTAGAGTGGCCAAAGAGTGGCCATTCTCAAGAAATGTTACTTATTTGCTCGAACGTAGCCAATAAGGAAGAGCACAATATGTAAAAGTATAAACAACTTATCTCTCCCTCTTGAATTTTCAGTATATTTTTCCATAACCGTACCCGTCCATCAAAAACCCCCCAAAAAAAAAAATCAAATGGTTAAATTGGGATGACGGAATAAAGGCTACTAATTTGAGTTAATTGACATAAATTAAGTGATAACCCTTTACTTACAGTTGTAATAGGATGAAATTACCTTGGAAGAATAAGTGAAGATGAAATGCATAGCATCGACCAAAAATAGAGGTCCTAAAAGTAGTGATGAATCAAATTAACAGCTACAATAAATTAACGACTACAAGATTGTGATTTTTAAACAAATTACAAAGTAATGCTCTTAGAATAAGCGACCAACATAGATTGATAAAATTGGAGTAAAAAAGATGATAGTGGAAACTAACAGTGAGGGGAGTTGGAAAATTAGACAGTTGGTAACAGTGAATCATAATTGTTTACCTTTAGGTACCAAAAAAAAAATTTGTTTACCGTTGATTTTTAATACTCCTAAAAAAATAGTAATTGTAAATATTTTCTTAAAGCAGAGCGACTACTACGTATCATATATCATATATTATATTAAAGATGGAATCGGTAACTCATACAAGTGTCAAGTGTCATAAGCATGAAAAATTAACATATTTAAAATTTCAATTACCACTAATCGTAGTCATGTTATTACCATATATTATATTAAAACTGAAATCGGTAATTCATACGAGTGCACTGTGTCATAAGCATGAGAAATTGACATATTTAAAATTTCATTTAGTACTAATCTTAGTCATATTATTAATTTAATATTAACATACTTCAGTTTTAAATCAAGAATTGTTTTTAAACAACCAATCTTTCCTTACTTTGAAAATATTTTATCTTATTTACAATGTTTAGGAGACCGGATTCTCTGTCCCATTTTGTGTTTCATCTTATGTCCCATTATCCCTCCTTGTGACACATCATTAGTTTAATAGAAATTATTACCATTTTTATTATGTGAATGATGATGTATCGTAAGAAAAAAGCAATGAGACACAAAAGTGGGACAGAAGATCTTCTGATACGAATGCGGAAGCGATAATAAACAACAAACGTTGCTGGGGTGAGAGTCGAACTCGGGACCTTTGATGTGACCGTAATAGTTGCACTTTTAACCCCTTAACGAACCCCATTTTGCATGCTTTTATGTATTCATTGGGGTCCTTTCTTCCTCTTTAGCTTCCTATTTGCTTTCTTCTTGTTTTGTGCTCACTTGTAGGCGGAGGAGCCAAACAACGCGCATTCTAGAGCATTTCGGAGCTAAAATGACGATACCTAAGGACCAAGCATGTAGGGGAGGCATAACCAAAGGCCTAAGTGAAGAAAATAAGCTAAGTCGAGGAGCCCCCACGGCCTAGGAGTTGAGCCGTGCTGATTTTGAATCAGCTTGGGCAAATGCAGCTGAAGGCCGAGCGACCAAGACCTAGGTCGAGCGACCGAAGCCCGAGGCCGAGTAACCCTCACCTAGGTCGAGCGACTTCAAGGAACAACAAGCCGGGACGACCGCCTTGCGACCCGAGCTACCTCTAATCACTTCGCCATGTCCTTGAGCGACACTCCACCTCAACTTAACCTAATTCTACACTTAGTATAAATACCCTCCCTTCAAAATTAAGCCCACATAGAGTAATTAGGGGAGAATTAGGGGCAAATTAGGGTTAATTAGTTCAATCAAATTGTAAGCAAATCTTAATCAATCCTTAATTTAGATTAATCTTTCAACAACATTCATAGATTAGATTGAAAAATACTTGGGTTGTAATTGGAGAATTTGTATCTCTTCATTTATCAAAGGGTTTCTTCTTATTTCATTATTGATCATATTTCCTTAAAGTTGTTACAATCTCTAATCCTTTCATTTACTTGTTAATTTACTTAATCATTCATCATGTTTTCATATGCTAGTTACTCTTTACCTATTACTTGCAATTTCACCATGATTAGTGAGTAGTTACCTCACTAGAGTAAATGGGTAATTGGGGGAATGATTATGGGGATGAATATATGCTAATGATTGAGGGTTAATTGATTGATTAAACTTGTGATGATGTTATCTAGTCTTATGCATGCTTTATGTTTGATGAAATGCTTGAAACACAAAACTCGCATTGATTCTCTTTAGTCCATGTGAACCTTGTAAGATCGTAATGCCTCAAGGATCGCAAGACTACTATTCAATCCTTATCGTAAGATCGTAATGCCTCGATTAAGGGTTAGACCGTGTTTAAGTCTAGTAGGAAGGTTTGGGTGTAGGGGTAATAACTAACCCTCTCCGGCCTAAGGGTTGTAAGATCGTAATGCCTCGACCCTATTTCATTATGACCTCAATCAATCTACCCAATTCATGTTTGTATGTATTCTACCCATGATTATCCCCTATGATCCCATGACACCCTAGTATTTCTCCTTATTTGATCACATCCATATTTACTTGCTTATTTACTTTTCTTTAGACTATATAGTTTACCTCCAACACAAATTGTTACCTTAGACACTTACTTTGCATAACCCAAAGACGAATAGATCGCTATTGCTAGTTGCCCGTCTCGTGGATCGACCTCGACTTAGTTGCTATCTACGTAGTTTGTTTGTTGGAGAATATAAATGTGTTTGGTATAAGCGAAACGACGACAATTCGCTCAACACCAAAATGGCGCCGTTGCCGGGGACGGTGTTTTGCTAGTAAATTTATTTGTCTTTAGTCACTACTACAAAAATGGCCAAAGGAACCACTAATAACAAACCGGTTTGGTTTTCTAACTGGTCTCTTATTATTAGAAACCGTTGATTTTATAGAACCGGTCTCATGGATATGGAAATAATAAACCGGTTATTATTAAAAACCGGTCTCTTAATATAAGAGACCATTGATCTCACACAACCGGTTTCATTAAAAATTGATAAGAAATGTGTTCAAAGTAAAACCGGTCTCTTATCTTGTTATTAAAATAATTAATAAATAAGACGGCGGGCCCAATTACCTTAATTAACTAGATTATCAATCAAGTTTGGAATAATTAAGGTTAATATTATTAATAAAAAATGATAC
>JAGPOY010004200.1:0-12202 GCA_018983105.1 Silene uniflora | reverse complement strand
GTGGAGATGCGAGTCTGGTGGTCACAATGGAGGGGACGGTGGATGAGGGTGGAGTTGTGGTGGTTGGTGGTTAATAAATGGACGAAAGATGACAAAAATGAAAAATAAAGATAGTAGAATGGAAAGGGTAAAGTCGTCAATCATGGAGTCTTTGATTGAGTAAATCATGTACATGAATGAGCATCACCCTTGTTGGTTACCGAGCTTCTCTATCTCGACATAAATGTGTGAAATAATTTGCCACCGAGCTTCTCTATCTCGACATGCCTAGAATTTGTACTAGACTTGGGCTCTTTTGCTTGAAAAATCACCCCACTGTTATCACAATAAATAGTGATAGGATATTCGGCGGTAAGAACTACCCTTAGTCCCTTCAAAACTTTTTGATCAAATCCAAACAGCTTCCTTTGCAGCTTCGTATGCTGCAATGTGATCTGATACCACTAATTTGTATCCTTTAATTATGTGTAATTTGATAAAGAGTACCAATATAAGGACTCTTTTTTATGAATGGTACCAACATAAAAATTAATTAATAAACAGTACCAGAATATTTACTCCGATCTACTAACAGTACCAAGTCGCCGGAAAGTCGCACTTTTCTGGTGTATTTGAAATTCCCGCCAATTTTTTTCTTTTTTATACCTATTTTACCCCTCCCCTATTTCCTAAACACTAACCTAGTCTAACCACAACACCTTAATCACCCCAATCCACCCTAGCCCACCAAACACCACCCTCGCCGGAAAGTCGCACTCGCCTTGTCCTCGCTGCTACCACCCGACGTCGCAACACTACCCATAACTGCCGCCTTTTCTTCTCCTCTCTTACTCCTCCGTCATTTCCTTTCTCCCCCATTACTCACCCCTGACCCCACGGCAATGACCACACTCCCCTGACCCCATGGCAACGACCGGTTTTAGGGTATTTGATTGTCGACTGGAGAAGTGGAGGTGGTGGTGGTGAATGTTGGTTGGAGAAGAAGTGGTGGTGGTTGTCGGTCGAATTACCAAGATCGAAATCGACATCCACCGATTTTCCTCCCTTTTTTTATTTAAAAACAAATTTAATAAGGGCTGATGATGGCGGTTGTGCTTGATGATGGAGGTGGTCGAAGGCTAATGATGCGGTTTGTTGACTGTGGTGGTGGTGTCGTGGTGGTGGTGGTGTGTTGGAGACAAAAGAGGGGGTGGCAGCCGGTAGGGAGAGAAGTGGGTGGTGTTTTCAGATTTAATAATAAGGGCATTCTGGTCATTTTATGTCATTTTTGGCCGGAAAATGTTAGTTGGTACTATTAGTAGATCGGAGTAAATATTCTGGTACTGTTTATTAATTAATTTTTATGTTGGTATCATTCATAAAAAATGGTCTTTATATTGGTACTCTTTATCAATTTACACTTTAATTATTTAATGATCAAATTAATATATAACTAAATAACATTTATTGATTAATTGTTAAATTAATTGTTGGGTATAAGGGCCTGCTTACATGAAACTGTAGAAAGGACAAACTCGCAAACTCCCTTTCTAGTTTCTTTTCATGGACATTTCATTCTTTATTTTATTTAAGCATCCTCCTTGAACAGTTGTCCTTATTCCAACTTCAGGCTGCCCAAAACTAATTGTGCACTTCTTAAATGTAGTAAACTATAAGCGATGTTAACGTTCCTGTATTACATTATTACCCTCGATCAAACCTAAAAGGCCAAGTCAAGTGTGAGCACAACATATATGTTTAAGTTACACGGACAAGATAGAAAACATTTTGCTGAAACTTACGCAACACAAGTCAGTTAATGCAATTAATCTACTTTGTCCAAGTGATTTAGCATGCGAGATTGATTTGAACTATGCTAACAAGCATTCACAACATGGCTTAGATGGGAGTGGGGGAGCCGTTTGGGAAACTAGCTATTACAACCCGGACGATTCTCGTCGACTCGATGCGCAAACAATTGAAATAAAGATACAACTAGATCTAATTACAACTGCTAAACTAACTCGATACACGACCTATGCTAGCCTACTTAGGCTTTGAAAATCGTGCCCTATGGTGCGGCCACGGCTCACATGGACTTCGTCCTTAACCTTATCATCGCTTGTTGCACTCACTTCGATTTAACTAGTTAAATACTTCAATTTAACTAATTGAAACAAAGGTTTTAGAAAAACTCATTTTGACTCGAAATAAAGGACTTACTAGACCCATATTTAAAGTATGATTACATTGATGTGAATAGATTACAATAAATTACAACGATTAAATTACAATAACAATCGAAATAAATCGCAATAAATAAACAAAGGAGACGAGCCAAACATGGCACACATGCCGAGACATCACACGGCCATACACGGCCTAGGGGGTGGTCAACGTTGACTATTCTAGTCGTCGAATGTCATGAATCGGATGCTAAGCACGCACAATTCAACTAGCGAGAAATCGTGATAAGAAAAGATGAATTCATTAAACTCTTTAAAGAAATTCATTTAATTTCCTATGTCGGGTTTTTTTTTTTCGTTAAAATGTGAGTATATTAAGGAAAAAAAACCGTAACCATACAACAAGTGTTTTAGGCGACCCTGAGGCCCACCCTATAACTTGGACAGAACTTGGCACGGTCCAATAGCCCATGCCTCTACACTACCAACAGAAACCAAATCCGACATTTTCCTAAACAAATTATAACATCAAAATCAGATAAAACACAAATCTATCCCTATCTGATTCTTCATCTTCTTCGTCTGAACCTCTCAATCAAGACCATGTCCTGGGGATTGATCTTCTTCCTTTCTACACTCACCACACGTTGATGAACCTCGTTCAAGATCTGCTCCACCACCTTCTCCGGTCTAAGAACTGTAATTTCATGTTGACTCATGTTCCTTTGTCTCCAAACCCAGTATACTCCGGCATTAATGGTAGCATTTATCATTCCTTGTCTCAGATCAGAACCTGTCAGGCTCAGGCGCCACGGAGTAAGTTGCATGTAAGGGATATTGATCCCTAATTTACCACCCAGGAGAGAAATCACCTTTCGACTGTAGGGGCATTCGAAGAACAGGTGGTCCATGGTTTCACCGTCATGTCCACAAAGGCTACAGGTATTATTATCCTTAACACCCAACCTATAAAGTTTATCATTGGTATTTAGACGGTCATGATGATAGATCCAGGCAATAAACCCATGTTTAGGTATAGTGGATTTGTGCCAAATAAGCTTCGCCCATTGAACTTTTCCTCCTCTCTGCCTGAGATACTCATATCCTCTTGAAACTGTATACTCCCTGCCTTTCTCATCTTTCCATACTTGTTATCTGAATTGATCCTGGAGTAGTTTTTTAACTTTGCATATTCTTCGCCATGACCAGCTGGAATTACTGGTGGGACAGTAATCCATCAGCCAATGTTTCCCCTTTAAGTAGACTTGATTGACCCATAGATGGTCAGGTTTGGTAGCCAACCACCATACAAGCTTTCCCACTGCTGCATGATTCCATATACTGTCATTCTTAATTCCGAGGCCTCCCTCCATCTTAGGCTTGCAGGTATTTTCCCATGAGACCAATGGTGATCTCACATAGTCCACACCCTCATCCCACAAAAAATTACGGCATATGGCCTCTATTCTCTGAATGATTCCAGCTGGAAGGATGAAAATACTTGCCCAATAATTGTGTAAGGTTTTAAGGACAGCCTGCACAAGGGTGAGCCTCCCAGCATAGGACAATTTCCTTGCCCCCAGATTCTGATTCTTTGAACAACCTTATCAATTAATGGCCTACAATCTTTTGCATTGAGTCTAGTGGTCTTGATCGGGACTCCAAGGTATCTAAATGGGAGAGTTCCCTCCACCATTCCAGACACCTGAATAATGTCCTACTTTAGACTCTCCTGAACTCCATTAAAGTATGCATTTGATTTCCCCCTGCTGAGATTGAGTCCACATGCTTTAGAAAAAGTGGAGAAGGTTCTGAGTATGGTCATAATAGAATGGCTATCCCCTTTACAGAATAAAAGCAGATCATCCGCAAACATGAGGTGAGTCAACTTCATTGGCTTGCATAGTGGGTGAAATTTAAAATCTTCGGCAGTGGTGTGAGCTAAGAGTCTTGAGAGATATTCCATACACACTGTAAAAAGGAGGGGGGAGAGAGGGTCCCCTGCCTTAAACCTCTTTGCCCTTTGAAATAGCCAAACACATTTCCATTAAGGTTGATAGAGTAGGAGGCAGTGGTAACACACTGCATTATCCACCCTTTGAATTGATCTGGGAATTGTAGAGCAGTTAGCATTTGTTCCAGAAAAGCCCACTCAATGGTGTCATAAGCTTTCTGCAAATCCATCTTGAAAAGACACCTAGGAGAAACAACTTTCTTTTCATACAGTCTAATGATATCCTGGCAAATTAGTATATTCTCCATAATACTCCTCCCCTGAATAAATCCCCCCTGATTTTGAGCAATCAAATCAGGCAAGATGATGGCTAGCCTATTGCAAATGATTTTAGAAATGCACTTGTAAATAACATTACAGCATGCAATAGGCCTATATTGAAGGACACTAGTGGGCCTCTCAACCTTAGGCAAAAGGGTGAGCATAGTGGAATTTATTTGTTTCAGTATATGACCTGACTCAAAAAAATCCATAACAGCCTTAGTAATCTCATCACCCACTATCTCCCAACTGTCTTTAAAAAACTTACTAGAGTAGCCATCTGGGCCTGGGGCCTTGTCATTTGGAATGTGAAAGAGTACCTCCTTGACCTCCTCTAGAGTAACTGGGCTCAACAATATATTCTTGTGTTTCTCAGAGCAAACTGCTCCTTTCCTCACAATGGTCTTGCTAACCTGTGTAGTAGTAGCTTTTGATCCCAATAGCATCCGGTAATAGGTCAAAAATGCCCGCTGTATCCCCTCCTGAGTTTCTTATATGGCATTTCCATGGTCTGCAATTTGACATATGAAGTTTCTGTTCCTTCTGGCTTTAATAACTCCATGATAATAAGCTGTGTTTGCATCCCCCTCTTTGATCCAGTGGGCCTTAGCTTTTTGTTTAAGAAATTCCATCTTAACAACCTGGAGATTAATAGAAATATGATGAGCATCATACTCTTGTTGGATTAACTCCTTGTCCCCTGGCTGACTATTGAGTTGTTCCTGAATTTGAATGAGCTTAAGGTAAGCTATGTCTGCTCTATTCTCAATGTCAGAGAACTGATCTCTGTTAAGTTTCTTAAGTTCAGGCTTAAGTGCCTTCAATTTCTTCACCACTACAAACATCTTAGTGCCATCTATTCTTGTACTCCAGACATTGGTCACACAATCTTTAAAGCCCCCAGCAGAACTTCACATGTTGAAATATTTGAAAGGTCTATTTTGCTTGTGACACTGTCCTCCATCCTTGACAACACATGGGGTGTGATCAAAGTGACCTTCTGGCATAAAATTAGCCAGAAAATTAGGAAACCCATTCATCCACTCTTGGTTCACCAGAAATCTGTCCAGTCTGCTATAAACTCTAGTATCTGATGGTTGTTTATTGTTCCATGTATAAAAGGAACCAGTAGCTGCAATGTCTAGAAGCCCACAATCTTGTAAGCAATCAGTGAAGGGTTCACTCTCTGCCACTGTAACATTGCCTCCTAACCTTTCATGAGCCTGTAGTACACAATTAAAATCTCCTCCTATAGCCCAAGCACCATGGACTTGATTAGCAATGGCTCTCAGATTAAACCACAAGCTCTCCCTATCTCCAACTCTATTGAATGCATAAATAATAGTATAGAAAAAACTCAGTTGTGTAAGTTTATTTGTCACATGAATATGCACAAACTGAGCATCATATTGAATGAATTGAATCTCAAAGATATGTGGTTTCCAAAGCACCCAAACCCTGCCTCCAGGATGATAAGAGTTATTTGTTGAAACACTCCACTCAGAGAAAATTTTATTGACTATTCTATGTATGTTTGTAGCCTTGAATTTGGTCTCTAACAAACCAAAGAGACCAATATTATTTGCATGAAGAAAGTTATTTACAAACCTTTGTTTAACATCCTTATTCAGCCCTCTCACGTTCCAGAACCCAAAATTCATTGATTAATGTTGGGAGGATCATTACCACTCTCCTGATTCCCATCTAGCTGCTGTCCAGGGTCCTGTAAATCCACCATTTTACATGGTGTAGTAGTGTCTCTCCTTATTTCATCTCCATTACTCTGTCTAGTATCTTTGTATTGTCTCACTAGAGATATAACCCCACTTGATACAACATTTGATTCTTGCACTGGAGTCTGGATATCAACCATAACTTCATTTGTTTTTGCAGGGGTAGCAACCACTGGCTTCTGAGGCGGAGCAGTAGGAACTGGTCTCCATACCTTCTGAGGGACAGGTAATTTCGTAATCTGTTTATATGTCTGCTTATTCCTCCTGCATTGGTCTTTCTCATGTCCCAAACATTTACATTTGGTACATAAAATTGGTTTCCACTCATACACAATATCTATAGTGATCTTATTTTTTGTCTCATCCAAAAAGGAAATGCTTCTAGGAAATGATTGACCCAGTTTGAGTTCAACCAGAACCCTAGCAAAACCAAGTTTAGTTTTCATTTCTGTAGCTTCATCACTTTTAACATATTTTCCAACCAAACTAGTTATTTTGGATAGGCTTTTACCCCAAAACTTCAGTGGTAATTTCTGCAACCTAATCCAAGCTGGCACGGATTGGACTCCCTCCTTGGTTAATTCCACATCTGGGTGCCAAGGCTTAAGGATTAGAGGCTTATTGTCAAATAAAAAATGCCCACTGTTAAGAACTATTTGCTTCATTTCCTCCGTTTGGAATCTGGCTAGGAATACTCCATTAGGCATGAATGAAATTTTGTCTATGACATGTTTGCTACATATACGTTACAGGAACCCTTCCAAGATTTGCCATGAAGGATTTGCCCCAACAACAAAACCCACCACTGCCTGTTGCCAATAGTCCAGTTCTTCCTTCACGTCCTCATCAGTTAACTATAACAAATCAGGCTCATCATCCAGAAGTTTGACAATTTGTTTGCCATGTACCTGATATCAGGCACCATCCTCCTGCTGAGTATCATCCTCAGATCCAGAGTCCTCCTCGCAGTCCTCCACTATTGGATCAGCCAAATCAAAAGGGGTTATGCCAGTTACCTCATTAATGCTTTTGTGTTTCTGGCCTATCTCCACATCTGGTCTTCCCACCACTTTTGATTTCTTTGATTGAATAGCTTGTGAAACCTTCGATTTTGCATTTGTAGAATTCAGTGTATTATTGGTAGATTTCTTAGTCATTGTGATCAAGATGTAACCAATTGATCAAGAGATTGAAAAACTAGAAGTGACGGCAGATTCTCTCTCACTCTCTAGGTTTTTCCATTTTTTGGTAAATTTTTTATTCATACAATTCATTTAAACATGCATTCTACAAGTTTAATTGGTCAAGTTACGATTTACTACAACAACGATATAAACAAACATGCATACATCGTAAATTGAATAAACATATCAAACATACGATTTAATTCTAACTATTTCATAATTAAAATTAAAACAAAGTCATTAAAACATGTGAAAACGAATTAAACTAACTAAAATTTCATTTTAATTAATTTAAAACATATTCTCGTCATGCAAAACAAACAACTCATTAAAACATGTTAATTATTCTAAATAATCATGTTATCGTCATAAATTGAAAACTAAGCATATGATTAAGCATACTATTTATTCTAAACAGAAACTAATCATAATTAACATCATTGTTATGGGCAAAAATCACAATTTATGCCAAAGGACACGTGGCAAGATATGGCTGGTGGATCATTGCTTGGTCGGATCAGTGACGTGGCAGGACAAGGACCGTCGAATCAAAACAAAAAAAACACAATGTTTGTGTTTAATGTCACACGTGAATGGGATTGAAAGAGAGTAAATAGGGGTTGAAAAGTCAAAGGGAATCTTTTGAAATAAAGATAATAAGGAGCAATTAAAGAGTCAATAACTGCCCCCTGATTTTGTGCAACCGACGCAGGAATCCAGGAGCAGAAGCAGGAAGCATTAAAGACTCTAAACCCTAGCCAACATCGACTATATAAAGGCAGAAGCAGATCAGAAGAGTGGCATTGATCACCAACTCAAGAATACATATTATAAGTACAAAACAATAGAAATATCATCTCTTGTATTTCCTTACGCTTGCACAATTCCGTCTCGATTATAGTGCCACTTGGGGGATTCCGTCTCTCCCCGCGGTTGTTCCCACATCGGGTTTTCCGCGTCACCAAATTTCTCATGTCGTCTCTTTATTTCGTTGCATTTTCGCTCGTTTTTATCATCGCATTTTATATCGTTCGTTGGCCTTAGATCGATCGCTGATAGGCTATCGCACACCTAACAAAAATACCCTTCGGTACAACAAATTAATGTAGTATTTTTAGGGGTCGAATCCACAAGGAAGCTAGGTAGTTCTATTAAAATGCTATGGGTAGTTTTACTATCTAGTCGATTTAATGAGTTGTTTGTTTGATTGATGATTAAGTTAAAACAATAATAATAATAAAAGCATCTAGGGAAGTCGGTTCAACATGTAAGAATTGTGAATGCATATGACTAATGTGATATAATAAAACATTGTTCATTGCTAAGGGTTTAGACACCTGTCTCTCGACATATAAATAGAATAGTCTAATTGATCTCTCGATATGATTAGGTTACTCTATTAACAACATGCAAATGTTCTACTTCAAATCTGGTGCCTCTCGACTTAGGACGAGCAATTTAACCAACGATTATGCGCTTTAGTCATCGATTAATATAAACATAAGTAAGCATGTGCTAGAAACATATGAACAACATTTTATTTTTACCAATTATGTCATATTGCAAACACTTTTTATTACATGTCTCCCCTAGTCCCTAGACTAGAGAATTAGCTACTCATATTAAGATTAAGATTAAAACTAATGAACAATAATATAAATGACATAATGTAAATGCAATAAGAAATAAAGAGAGAAATCTCCTTACTACTAAGAGAATAACAATTCTCTTAGTTTTTCCCTCCAAAGAGCATCTACCTAAATTAGGAAATAAGTGAAAACTTTCTTTCATTAAATATATATCTTTTCAATAAATATGTTTTTATAATTATGCCTCTAATATTTTTATTAAATTCATAATTATTATTTTCTTTTATTAAAATTAAATGAAATTTGTATTAAACTATAGATTAAAAGTTGCTAAATTTTTCAATAATGCAATCATTATTACTTTAAAAAATCACTTGACATCACCTTTTCACTAAAAAAAAAAATAACAAATCTCAAACTTTTTCCGCCTAAGTTTATCGCCTACATCACATTCTCCTACTTAGTATATTTCTCTTATTAACAACTCCCCTAATTCATTTAAAACTATAAATACTGATATTCTGATTTTCTACACAATAAAAGTACAATTATTGACAATAAATATATGTTAGATAACTGAAAATAAAAAAATACCAATAGTTTAATTATTAATTTCTGTTATATTTTCATCTAGAAAAACCGTGCTATAGCACGGGTGCTACACTAGTACAATACCAAATGGAAGAAATGAGACTTGAAATGAAGAACATAAACCCAAAAGAAAGCTTGAATTATAACTTGAATGGAAATGTTAACTATTGAATGATTAACTACTATGAGAATTACAAGAGAATGTTAAGAGAAATTTGTGTAAACTAAACTAAGGAATAAGGTAAGATTAAGCTATGATAAGAGTGTAAAAGAGATATATGAAGATGCCTAATGAGTCGTATAACACCTCCTATTTATAGTAGAATAGGAGGTGAAACGTAAATGTGAGTTGAAGATCAAAAACCGCCTAGAACATGCTCGTCCCGATCGGGACCGTGACAAATCTGGTTTTTGTGTTAATTCATCTCGTTAAATGCTCATGGAGTCCGATGGTTAGCAATAAGTGGCCTCTTAATCACCCGGTAAATGTCTTTATTCCTTGCATTATCTCCCCATATGGAATCCTTTGCTCCTTAACTTACCTTTGACAAAATGTAATATGGATTTGACTTTACCTTTGTAAAATGTTGTATTTGTTGATCCATCCATAATATTATTGTCAATGCTTCATTACTTGACCATTTCAATGCTTGCTTGAATTTTTGTGTAGGCTTGACTTCTTCATTTAGCATTTGTTGTAATTTTGGTCCATCATTTCCCACTCTTCTTAGCCTTAGTCTTCTAGTGCAACATACTTAGTCCATTTGTAGTGTTTTTAGCTCATAGAGCTAACATTGCCTACAAAACAAGTTAAAATGGCAAAGTACACTAGAAACACAAGTATTAGCTCAAAACACTAAAGATAAGTGCAAAATACAATGTAAACTAGAGCTAACATAGGGGGATAAATTATACAAATTAGGCACTTATCAATCGCTTTAACCCACAAATTAAATCACTAAATTGGTAATTTTTTACCAAAACAGTTTGGCGCCCACCGTGGGGCATATTGATCATTTTTTATAGCCAAATATCGAAAGTTAGTTCGTCGCCATGTCTGGAACCAGCTAGAGTCCTTCCAGCACCCGGAGCATGTCAACCTCAGGAGCAGGATCTCTTCCTACATCTGCAGGGTCAGTGAGTGCACCCGCAGCATCCAGCCAGATGGTTCCCGTCAGTATGCCGTCAAGGACCATGCCTACGCCTCTGCCCGCTAAGCCACCGCAGAAACCCAAAGCAGGCGCTGCATCTGGACCGACGCAGACCAGCAGAGAAAGCAGCCCCAGTAGGATCCAGGGGATGAATACGCTTGATCCGATGCAGGTTATGATCCAGGGGATGAATACGCTGCGCCAGGCGGTAGAGGATCTGAGGAAGGACAACCAGAACCTGATAGCCCAGATCGTAATAGCAGTCCAGCCAAGGCCTGCGTCTGATCCAACGCCTCCTGTAGTACCAGATCCAGCTGTCAGTGGAGGGCCAAGTCGAACAATTCCATCAGGCATAGTCACCAGGCTCGATCTTGCAGGAGTAACACCGAGCAGACCCATCAAGCCCAGTGGATTGGGGTACCTGTCATTTGATAGCTCAGTCAGCCTGCAGCAGACACCAGGTAATGCGTGGTCTAACGGTCTGCCTAGATCTAACTCTCAATCTCTTGCAGGAACCCAGATCCATCAAATACCTAGATGGCAGTCTGAAGCAGTCATGACAGCACCAGCAGGAGGTCAACTCACTAGTGGAGCGTGGATCGGAGAAACACCCCTGCAGCAGACACCCTGATGGCAGCCTGGATCTCTGATTAGTACAACACCAGTGATGATGTTCCACATTTATATATACTTATGTAGCTTCCCTTGTGTGATATTTTATACCGTTCTCGTGCTATTTATATCATTTGCATGCCTTTTTGGTGAATTGTCGTTGCTACCGTTATTTTATGTTTTAATGCAGATATGGCGCATTACGAGGTGAACTTGGACTAAGAGTAGCAGCACGGCATTGGCATGGGAGAACATACGAGGCAAGGCATGAGAAATAAGGAGACTTGAGGAGAAAACAAGAGAAGACGTGACAGTTCTGACCAGGAGCTTGGTTCCTCGATCGAGTCCAGCGAGGCTCGATCGAGTGAAAGCTCGATCGAGTATGTTAAGGCTCGATCGAGTATTCTTTATGGCAGCAGAGTTTCGACTTTCCTAAAACACGAGATCCCGTTTGTATAAATAAAGGGCTCGTGCGTCAGTTTTATCATCTCGCCTTTATCGTTTCATAGACCTAAAAACCCTAGTTTAGTTTAGTTTTATTCTCAAGACGTTTTTAGGATTATTATTGCGACGGATTTTGTTCTACTTCATTATTACGGTATCAATTCAACTCTTTTATTTATCGTTAATTATGTCTTCCTTTATTATTGTTGTTATTGCTTTTATTAGTATTATGCGTAGCTAATTTATCTATCTAGGGTAGAGGAATCTAGGTCATATGTTAGAAAGGGATTAAACCCGATTAATTGATTGTTAAACTTGCTTTGAGTTATTGTTCAATTGATGACCTAATTTGCTAGCTAGGATTAGTACCGATTGGACTAAGACTAGGATAGATTGAGACCTTCACCGACCGGGTTGGGATCAATTACAGCTGCACAATTGAATAGACTAGGTTTAAT
>JAGPOY010004199.1:4093-16297 GCA_018983105.1 Silene uniflora | reverse complement strand
ACGACACCGTCGTCACCGCCACCACCACCACCACAACACCACCGCCACCGCCATGACGCCACCACCCACACACCAAAATAAACCACAACCCATCAATCTTCTTCCCAAGTACCATAGAGTGGGTGAACCTTATTTTCCTTTCTTGATGTAACCAAACAACTAGTTATGTTCTAGGTAATCCCTTACCTTTCCCCCTCTTACCCTTTCTGATTTCCTTTCCCTTTCCCTTTCTCTAACCAAACGCCCCCTAAGTAGATTTATTTGTAGCCTCGTTAGGGCAATGATGGTTTCATACATATAAGGAACTCGTAATCATTGAACTATACAATAAAGAGCTCTTGTATATACTAACTAGTTTTGTACCCGCGAAAATCGCGGACTTGTTCTATTTGTCCCGTGTATTTATTTTTTGTTGACTTCCATCTTTAACTAATATATAAAATAATTTTTTTTATCGTGAATAAGCTATAAGCAAAACATTTGTAAATGTTTTCTTCCTTTTACATTATTTTTCATGATCATAGTAATATAGATAGAAGTTTTAATTTGAATTTTATGTTCATATATTTTAATACATGTTAATATTATTCTTGAATATTTTGTAATCAGCAATTTATTTGTAGCCTCGTTAGGGCAACTGCATTGTTAGTTTCATGAGCTTCTGAAGATGCAGCAAGAATGACAAGACGATAAGAATCATCAAATTTTATTTAGATATATAGAAACCACAATCAAATCAAACTGAAGATGCATCAAGAATGACAGATTGTCGCGGCTGAAATTTTTCGCCCCGTTGGGCTTAATCATCAAATTACATTCAAAACCTTTTAAGAACGCTAAATTAACTCACTAAATACAGGGATTACTTACCAGGTCAACATCTCCGCATCTCCAGTGAATGACGAACCATCACAGCATTGGATGTTTACCCTGTTCCAATTATAAAAGTCTGGAGAATCAATTGTTAAGCAAGTCTACACTTTAGGCTATGAGCAGAAGATATATTGAAGAAGGGTATTGAGTTAAATTTGGATTACTCATTGGATCGATGATCATTATACCGCAAATTGCAAGTGGGTTATGTACCCATTTTTCCGGGGACGAGCCCAAATGAGTGGCATTCGCGTTAGACAAGGTGTGAGGAGTGGGGTTGTACACCAAAGTTTACGAGGCTCATACATTGCACAAAAGATGTCAAATCATTCACTCAAATCTGTTCACCATAGAAAACTCCGAAGAAAACAAAATTTATTTGGTTTGCTGTCCCGATTACTTCTAAATGCTTCTTAGAAAGCTACCCTATAGTCAGTGCAAGCCATTAAATTAACAGTTTCTTTTTAAAGCTAAAATAGTTATCCGCGAAAGTGGTGATTAGGCCCCATAACTCTGAGCAATTGTGAGATTAAGCCCCATAACTTACAAATGTAGCAATTAGCCCCCATAACTTTGAAAAAAAGTGAAATTCAACCCTATTGTTAATTTTAACATAAATATATCATTAATTCATTTTATACTCATTGTACATTAAATAATTTTTAATATTTTAAAAGTATTTAAATAATTTATTAATTAATATAGTATTTATATAGAATATTTAAATATTTTCACTAATTTTAATATAATTGATATACATATGAAATTACTTTACAAATTCTAAATTTTATGTAATTCATTCAAATATTAAATTTTTCTCAAAATGTGTAATAAATTTCATACAATTTATAAATGTATAACAACTTTTATTGTATTGATAAATTGTATAAATCAATGAAATTGATTTTTTTTTTGTGCAATTTTGGTTGGAAATCAAAAAATTAGATTCAATTTCACTTTAACTTAAAGTTATGGGGCCTAATCACTACATTTGAAAGTTATGGGGCTTAATCTCACAATTGCTCAAAGTTATGGAGTCTAATTGCCACTTTCGCGAATAATTATCACTTAAAGCAGGCGACACTATGTTTTAATCAAAAAACTAATCGAGATCGATGCCAAATTGTACAGCAACCAAAAACAATTAATGGCCAGAAACAACAAAATTCAACCCACCATTCAACATCGATGTTCCTTCGAATAACTTCGATAATACTTTCAATCAGTCAAAATTAGATTGTGAATCAGAATAGTGAGTGAACTTCCTACCAATGGAAGGGATGGAGAAGGATACCTTTACACAAATACCATGAACTCCAGGCATCTTTAATAACTCTCCGAAATCAGGCATCCAATGTATGGAATCTTTAAATAAACAACCCAATGTGAATAAATCACCTAATCAAAAACCCCAAATTGTAAGAAAGTTGTCTTAAAATTGTGGGTTTCTTTAATCCAGCCATTTCTTTGTAACGAAGGTTTGTTCAGTTTGATTTTGTTTGGATTTTTGGAGTAAAGTTTAATGTTTTATATGGAGAATGAATTGATTGGGAAAGTACAAAATTTAAAGCAAGACAAATCAGATTGGAGAATGCAGGGAATATTTGAGAGAAGAGGTACCTGATTTCGACATATGAATCACGACGATGAAGATGGTTAAATCCGGTTTCTAGTGTGTGGTTAGTCGGCATCATCATCATCGTCGTCATCGCCCATTGGCATCATCATCACCATCAAAATCGCCATCACCCCTGATGATGAAAATCACCAGTTATCAAAACTCGAATGATAAAATAAAAACCACCTGTTCCACTCTTACAATAGTGAAGGCACTGTAAGGATCGCCCTTTGGGAGGAGGAGAGGATGAATCATGGTCAAGAAATGGAAGACCAGAATACACGGCTACGATCCTTCAATGGCTGAAATAGACGGAGAAGATGAGAGCAGGACAGAACGAGAGGCCAAGATGAAGCAGCGAACTGAATGGACGGACGAGATTGGCTACTATTCCTAAGGAGTGCATTATTCCTAAGGAAACTAACTATTCCTAAGATACAGTAAGTGAAGTTCTTATATTTTAGAGGAAAAGGACTTGTGTGTTACTTAGTTACAATTGTTCTATTTACATACTTGAAACCAATTGGAGAACCCCCCTTCTCTTGGGTTCGATCTCACTACATGTTGCTATACTCGTTTTATAATTAGTATAATTAGCACGTTTTGTGGTATATAAATTGTTAATTTGACCGCCTTTAATTGCGACGTGTTGGCCGTGTCAGGTACAGAACAAATGATCCGAGTAGATGAAGATTTACCAATCCAAATTAACAAAAATGAAATCAAAGAAACGGTAACAAGAGTATTAGCCTTAACTTGAACTTCTGGTGTTCACCTGATCTTGTATTAGCCAAAGCTCTTCAACGACATCGTCATACACGGTCGCTCCTCCCTTTTTTTGCCACACATTTCAAGGCAAGTCGCGTAAACCATTGGATCTCATCAGTGTTACCTTCCTCAATGAGATTAATGTCGATTATAGCCTTAAAATCATTTCTCTCCAGCTTCGAAACAAATTCATAGACCAAATCGTTCCCACATCGAGCCATTTTAGAGGGATCCCTCGAAGTTAATAACTCCAACATCAAAACTCCAAAGCTGTAGACATCACATTTTTCAGTAACTTCTTCAGTTTTAATGTATTCAGGATCGATGTATCCTAGAGTCCCATGAACAGGCTGTTGAGTTCAACAACTTTGAACATTGTATGCTGTGTTGATTAATTTATCAGAGTATTTGGTGTGATGAATGTTGTTTTGAGACGGCTGCAAATGTATATTTCATTCATCTGAATATTAAGTTCTTACATGAAGCATATATATAGGAGGGCTCATACAAAGCTTAACCTAAACATCATGCTACAAGACAAGCTACTAAAACAGTCATATCATAGCTCATTCTACCAACTTCTTTGTCTTCTAGCTGCAGCCAATCTTGGTCATTCTCCTTTCTGATATTTGTTTTGCCTAGGTGGTCCTTTGTTGCACATGATCCCACACATTCTTTCTTTTGTCATGTGATTGGGCTTGCTGAAATCTTGTGAAGTTTTGGGCCAATCTTTTACACTCCCCCTCAAGATGTGAGTGTGAACTCTTCATCACTCCCATCTTGTTTAGAAGTCTAGAATGTTGCTGAACAGTTAACTGTTTTGTCAGCACATATGCAATCTGATTCCTTGACTGAACATAGGTTGGCTTGACAACTCCCTTGGCAACTTGATCCCTGATATAGTGGCAGTCAATTTCAATGTGTTTAGTCCTTTCATGTAGGACTGCGTTTGCAGCTATGGCAATGGCTGCCTGATTATCACACTTCAATGCTGCAGTATCAAGCTTAGTCAATCCCAGATCTTTTAGGAGGGACATTAACCAGGTAATTTCACACGTGGTGAGAGCCATTGCCCTGTATCCAGCTTCAGCTGAGGACCTGGCCACCACACTCTGTTTCTTGGATTTCCATGACACTGGTGAGCAACCTAGGAGTACACAATAGCCAGTAGTAGACCTTCTAGTATATGGACATGAGGCCCAATCTGAATCACAGTATGCAGTAAGAGTAGTAGCTGAGTCATTAGCTAACAGAATTCCTTGCCATGGTGCAGATTTAAGGTATCTCAAGACTCGATCTTCTGGCAGCTTGAAGGTGATCAGAAGTGGGAGCATGCATGAATTGGCTTAACAGTTGCACAGAGAATAATATATCAGGCCTTGTGATGGTAAGGTATATCAACTTTCCTATCATTCTCCTGTACAATTCTGGATTTGGTATCCTTGTTCCTTTATCTGGATCCAACTTGCAGTGAATATCCAGAGGAACTTTAAGAGATCTTTGCTTGTCAATCTTAAATTCCTTTAACATGTCTACTGTGTACTTTTTCTAAGATATGAACAAGCCTTGACTTGTTTTAGTGACCTCTAAATCAAGAAAATAGGACAAATCTCCAAGGTCTTTCATATGAAAAACAGAACTTAGCATGGCCTTGAGTTTATTGATTTCGGCAATAATGTTGTTGCCCCTTATAACCATGTCATCCACATACACCAGCACTGTACTTATAGTTCCACCTTTGGACTTAATGAATAAAGAGTGATCTACATGTGACTTAGTGAATCCAAACTTCACCAAAGATTGGGACAATTTGGCAAACCACTGCCTTGGTGCTTGTTTGAGTCCATACAGAGATTTCTTCAATCTACACACTTGAGTTGATGCTGATTTTGTTGCTGATTGTAGTTCAGAGATCCTTGTGCCAGATCCTTTATAACCTTGGGGCAGTGTCATGTAGACTTCTTCTTTTAAATCTCCATGCAAGAAAGCATTCTTGACATCCATTTGGCATAAATGCCACCCTTTCATGGCAGCCACAGCTAGCAATGTTCTCACAGTTGTCATTTTTGCAACTGGAGCAAATGTTTCAGAATAGTCCACTCCATATTTCTGCCTACACCCTTGAATCACCAGTCTTGCTTTATACCTTTCAACAGAACCATCTGGTTTGTATTTCACTTTATATATCCACCTGCTTCCAATTGCTTTTCTTACTGGTGGCAGATCCACAATCTCACATGTCTCATTTTCCTCTAAGGCATCTAACTCAAGATTCATTGCAGTTGATACGTGCATAATTTATATACTTTAACCCCCTATGTTAGCTTCATTTTACTTGATTATTTGCACTTATCTTAGTGTTTTAAGCTAACATTTGTACTTTTAGTCTTCTTTGTGGAATTTGACATGTTTTGTAGGAACATTTGGTTTATGAGCTAAATTACTACAAAATGGGCCATTTTATGCACAAGACTAAGTATGAGCTACAAAATGGACTAAGCATGGAGAAAGTGGACTAAGCATGAAGTATGATCATGGATTTGCATGTCTAATTGATGGATCAAATACAATAAAAGCAAAAGGAAGTCAACCAAAGTCAAGCCCAAAGTAGAAAGTCCAAGAAAAATGAGAAGATCTTAAATTGCAAAGTTGAAGGGTTAAGGAATGAATTGCCATTAACCGGGTGATTAATCACCGTAATAATGCTCAACATAGGATTCCTTAGGCAATTAAGAGAGGAATTAAGGAAACCGGGCTAGGAAGCCACGATCCCGATCGGGACGGCCAACCCGATCGGGACGAGTGGTCCCTAGTCGGCTCTTGCTCTTCCCTCTCTTATTTACGTTTCACTTCCTATCCATTATAAATAGGAAGGTGCATACGATCACTTATCATCACCTAATCTCATATCATTACCTTATACACTTAGAAATTCTCTCTAATTCTTGTAATCTTTAGTTCTACATTACAATAAAAGGTTCTTTACAAGTTCAAGCATTTGTTCTTTGGTTTTGGTTTCATTTCAAGCATTGTTCTACACTTTGGTAATCATTTCTCTAGTCTATTATTGTTCTTATTTTATTATTGCATTAGTTTTGTTAATTTCTTTTGTCATTTACATTTCTATCACCATTTACAATATTGTTCATATTAGTAATTTACATACCAATCACTTAGACAAATAGTAATCTACTTTAATCATGTTTAATTTATATAAAGTCATTTGTTTACATTTCATCATGAGTGAGTAGTTTCATTTGTCTAAGGGATTGGGAAGTAATGCTATAAAAATGTAATGTAATATATCAACTATTGAGTTAAGATGATTATAATCCTTTGCTTATAATATATGCTCATTTTAATTGCATAATCTTTGTTTAATGGCCATAAGCTTATACTATATTTGTTAATTCATTTCTATAAGTTGTGAAACATGGAGATGAATTAGACTTTGCATATGTTAGTGGGGTGGAGACTTAGTGCGAGAGCTTCTATGACCCATTCTATGGTGATAGACACTAATATCGAGAGATGGGTGTCTAGCCTAAACAATTGCATTTCTATCATCTAATCTTGAGTTTTGATATGTTTGTTATATATAAAATGCATGTGTGGAACAATTCCCTTAGACTTCTTTAATCTTATTGTTAAATTAGACTTACAACATCAACCAATCAAACAATCGTTAAATCGACCTTGATAGGAAATCACCATAACAATTCATCATATAATAGCCTTTTTCCTTGTGGATTCGACCCCTATATACTACATTCATTTGTTGTGACTAGGGTATTTTTGCATAGGTGTGCGATAGCCTATCAGCAGTAACCCATTCTTTTTGTCTCACTGCCTCATTGAAATGAGTAGGCTCTTCATAACTGATGATCTTAGACACCATGTTGGCAAAGTGTTCAGTCACACTTGCTTCAACAATATTTGACACCTGAGCTGCTTCATCCTTTGTATTCTTTCCTGGTCTATTCACTACATAGTCTTTCATCCAGCCAGGCTCCCTTCTTACTCTATCAGTTCTTCTGGATGGTTCAGGCTCAGGCACATTAGTGGCCTCACTTTGACTATTCTGATCATCTTGTCCATTCTGACCAACTACATCAGATGAGTTGAATTCAGACTCAGGACTATGTTCACTGTCTTTGGTATACACAACAGGAAGTACAGCTTCAAATGAATCAGGTTCTGAGTCAGGAAATTTGACAGGACATGGTTGTAAGAGTTGCTTTGGAATCTTATTAGCGTAAGGAAACACATTTTCATAGAACTTGGCATCTGTGGTAACAAATCTTTTTCTATTATGCAGCTCTTCAACCTTATATTCCTTTTGATTGGCAGGATAACCAACAAATATGCAAGGATCACCTATAGCCTGAAACTTGTCTCTATCCCTCATATGGTTGTATGCCATGACCAAGCACCCAAAAGTTCTTAAGGATGAGTAGTCACAAACTTTGTGATGAAGAATTTCATATGGAGTTTTGTTATGTGCTACAGATGAAGGCAATCTGTTAATGATGTGAGCAGCTGTTAAAACACAGTCTCCTCAATATCTCAGAGGTAGACCAACCTGAAATCTCAAGGCTATGCTTATCTCCAGCAGATGCCTATGCTTTCTTTCCACAGTGCCATTTTGCTGTGGCCTGTCCACTATACTTGTTTGATGGACAATTCCATTGGTGCCAAATAAATCAAGACAAAACTGGTCCTTGAATTCCAGGGCATTGTCAGACTTGATTACTTTTATGTTATTACCAAACTGAGTTTTGGCATAATGATAAAATTCTTTCAAATAGTGGAATGCCTCAGATTTGTGCTCAAGAAGATACACCCATGTACCTCTTGAACAGTCATCAACAAGAGTCAAGAAGTATTTATACTTCCCTTTATACAGAACCCTGTAGGGTCCCCATATATCCATGTGAATCAGAGCAAAAGGATAGGCAACAGTGGATGATCTCAATGTATAGGGTGTTTTAGTCATTTTGGCCATTAGGCAACACAAGCATATGTCTCTCTTGGCCTGTGAAACATTTAATTTAAGAGAAGGTATAAATTGTAATTTGCTAACTGGTGCATGTCCCAGTCTGTTATGCCAAATGGAAAAAGAACATTTCTTTGCATTCATAGTAAATATATGTCTTTTACAAAGATTATTGTGCAAAACAAATGGCTTATGACCAACACAGTCAGCCTTAGGAACATAAGCAGAAAAACTATTTGAGAAATGCTTTTGTAAAGACTGGTTTTTGTTGACAGCAACTTTTGTTGGAGATTTTTGTCTTTCTAGGTAATACAATCCACTACTGCCTTGCCTCTTGCCTTGACTTCATGGGTAGAACAATCCTGAATGACACAATGATCATTAAAAAACACAACACACCATAAATTGTCTTGTATCAGTTTTTGAACAGACAGACAGACAACATTTTTAAGGTGTAAACCATTTTTCAGTTTAACTTCTCCTATGTGAGTCACATAGGACAACCCTCCATTTGGAAGGTTTATTTTGGGCCTCTTTTGCAAAGTCTTGACATTAAACAGTTTATCCAGGGTAGTGGTCATATGATCACTAGCCCTTGAGTCAATTATCCATTCATGTCTGGCCATATGAGCATTGAAAACAGAAAGTCTACCTACAAAGTTGCATTCAAGTTCCTCATCTGTTTCAGTGCCTGGCCTCATGGATTGTTTCTGTCCAGGAATCTGCCTCATCAGTTGCTCAAGATGTTGATTGGTTGCAGCTAAAGATGCTGCCAGTTCTGTAGTGCTTGGTTCAGCTTGAGCATTGTGAGCCATTCTCTGGTATCCTCGTTGACCATAAGAATTCTGCTGGTTATAGCCTTGATAGCCTTGGTAGGACTGACCATTGAAGTTGTAGCCACCCCTACCTCTGCCTCTGAAACCTCCCCTTGTGCCACCTCTATAGCCATTGTAGCCTCTGCCAGAATTACTGCCTCCTCTCTTTGGTTTAGAGTTGCCTGGTCCATACCAACATTTTTCACTGGCATGATTTTTAAATCCACAATACTTGCAAGGTTCAGGATCAGAAGTCTCCCCCTTTCCCAAAAAAGCAGACGCTTCAGTCTCAGATTTAGGAGTAGTCTGTGGTGTCACAAGCTCAAGATTCTGTTGCTGAGCTTCTTCTTGGACCATTACAGACATAGCATCATCCACTCTGGTAAGGGGTGACATGAGTAGTATGGCACTTCTTTGAGTGGCAAATTCTGAGTCCAGACCATTTAGAAACTGAAACAACCTAGCTTCTTCTTTGTGTTTCTCCATAGCTTCCATAAATAGCCTTACTTCCTCAGTCATTTTTGTTACCACAGGATAGTCATTCAGATTCTCCAATTCATCCCAAATGGTCTTAAATTGAATGTAATACTCAATGATGGGTTTCTTATTTTGCTTCATCTCATAAGTGTCTTTGTTAAGTCTATACTTCCTTGCCCCATTACTAACAAGATACCTATTTTTCAGAAGCTTCCAGATGTCTTTGGCAGACATAGTGTACATAATGGCCATCTTAATGGGTTCACTCACATTTTGGACAATCCAGCTTATAACCAGACTGTTTGCAGACTCCCATGCCTTTATTTTAGTCTGGTCACTCTTAGACTTCTCTATTGTTCCTAACACAAACCCAAGTTTTCTCTTTGTGGAGAGGGACAATTCCATTCTTCTTTTCCAGGGAATATAGTTCTAAACTCCAGTTAACATTGGGGCAATTTTTAGAGAATTTATGTTCTCATTTGGATGACAATAGAGGGGGTCTGTGACATCAATAACAGTGACAGCAGGGCTTTTATCTTTATCACCAGACATGATCAGACACAGATGTAGCAGAAAAAAAACAGGTATTTGGAAAAATACTGAAACTTTACTGCATCTACAACACAGAAAAATAGAAAAACGCACAAAAGATCACAACTTTGGACAGAACAACTTACAGAAACATAGATATGAGTATGTAGAAGCCAGAGCATACAATGTGCATGGCTCTGATACCATGTTGAGTTCAACAACTTTGAACATTGTATGCTGTGTTGATTAATTTATCAGAGTATTTGGTGTGATGAATGTTGTTTTGAGACGGCTGCAAATGTATATTTCATTCATCTGAATATTAAGTTCTTATATGAAGCATATATATAGGAGGGCTCATACAAAGCTTAACCTAAACATCATGCTACAAGACAAGCTACTACAACATGTCATATCACAGCTCATTCTACCAACTTCTTTGTCTTCTAGCTGCAGCCAATCTTGGTCATTCTCCTTTCTGATATTTGTTTTGCCTAGTTGGTCCTTTGTTGCACATGATCCCACACATTCTTTCTTTTGTCATGTGATTGAGCTTGCTGAAATCTTGTGAAGTTTTGGGCCAATCTTTTACACAGGCCATCTTTGATTTTTATTCCCGAGAGTGATGGCCACCGAATAGCCACAGAAAGATAGATTTGCATGGAACGATGAGTCTAATAGTATTCCCGGTGACATGATATCTCTGTGAACCAGTGGCTGTGACAAGGCATTATGCATAGAAGAAAGTTCATACGCAATATCAGTTGCTGCCCTTAACCGGCTGGTCCATGACAAAGGTTTATGAAGTGCCATATCCCCATGTAAATAATCATGAAGAGGTTTACTTGTTGGGAGGAATTCATGTACCGTTAGTGGGACACAAGTCTCGAGACAACAACCATGAATCTTGATCATTTTGTTATGACATAACACTGTTTCTATGGCGATGTCAGTCAAGAAGAGTTCGACAAGTTCGTGATTTGGGTCAGGCGGGTTTTAATAACTACCACTTTGTTATCAAATGTGCCCTTGTTGAAACTTACACCGTGATAGCTAAGACCAAGTAGATTGGGATCATAGTTGTTTGTAGCCTTCTCGATTTCCTCTGCAGAGAAAATTCTTAGCTGTCCTGTTTCTATGTCCTTGCCTTGGCTCAAAGCAATCTGTTTTTCCAACAAGATACCGCCATTTTTGATGAAATACTCTTCCTTCGATTCAAACTTCAGCACCTTGTTGTTGGTTTTTGTGTTCTCCCTCTCCGATTTGGCTTGACCTGACCGAAAAAGCAACTTTGCTAATACACCCATTTTCGTAGTAATACCTTAGGAAGAGAAGAATGATTAGTTGAGAGTATGATTTATTATTTTGAATACAAATATATATAAAAGATGGAAGATTGTGGTGGTCAACCAAAAAAAAAAGAAGAAGAAGAATCAACAGTATAAAAGATGCACAAATACCACCCTACAATCAGTTGTATAAGAGCATCGTACAACTGGCCCAACTATCCAGCCCATTATTAAAAAAAATCCAATAAAAACCCAATATTAGAAAAAGAAAAAAAAAAACAGAATCAACGATGAATTGCATCTAACTGGACAAGAAGAAGAATCAAATTTGACTATCCAAACGGGGCAAAAAGGCTACGCATACACAACCAATTATATCGTGACACGTGGCAAACTAGAGTTAACTTAACTTAGTTAGTTTAAGGTTAGTTTAGTAATTTAACATATGTAGTTAAATTCTCTAGTAAACTTGAGTCAAAGCTGTCAACCCTCAAAAAATGCTATTGATGCGATTTGAACCCAAGACTTCTTGGTTAAGTATCTTTACCATTACCACTGTGACACATGCATTTTGTTATCATTTTTGTATATCTTTTGATATATCTTTGTTAAGACCTGAGTTAAAACAATATGTACTAATAACTATTAATTGTATATTCAATATAAAATCAAGTGTACGAGCTAGGATATTTAAATGTACTTGATAAAAATTGAACTAAATATTTTATGTAACTATGGTAATTATTATTTTGTAATCGTAATTTACATAATTATTATAAAATTTACATTCATTATAAGAAAAATTATTATAATGAAAAATGTATGTTTATATTTATG
>JAGPOY010004198.1:0-18632 GCA_018983105.1 Silene uniflora | reverse complement strand
AAGAAACAAGCAACGGTCTCAAAATCCACGGCAGAAGCCGAGTATCGTGCAATGGGAAGTGCAACGAGTGAATTGATTTGGGTAAAATCGTTTTTGGCTTCGTTAGGAGTGTTTCACACGAAGCCCATGGAGTTGTATTGCGATAATCAGGCAGCGATTCATATAGCAAAGAATCCGGTGTTTCATGATAGAACGAAACACATAGAGATCGATTGCCATTTCGTTAGGCAACATGTTGTTAAGAACACGATAAGAATGGTCCCTGTGCGGAGCAAGGAACAAGTCGCAGACCTATTCACTAAGGCTTTAGGCGGAGAAGCATTCGAGTATTTGCAAGGCAAGTTGGGTCTCGGATTACCCGGAGCTCCAACTTGAGGGGGAGTATGGAAATAGTATAATGTAATATATGCAAATATCTTCTTAGAATATTATGTAATCTTATGTTTCTTGTTCTAGGAGTTAGGTTTACCATATGCAAGATGTATATATGTAATAGTTTTGCTAATGAATGAAACACACAATTACCCTACCATAAACAACCGTCTCTCAATTTCTCACAACATGGAAGATCAACGTACCCGGTGAATTAATCACATCAAACATCCTACCAAGAGTTCCAGTAACATCTGTACTACGTTTCAAATCCGTGTGCAAAGATTGTAACATTACAATATCAAGTTTCGAGTTAGCGAAAACCCGGCTCAATTCAGGGTATACTTTCCCTCAATTTCTATTCCTGCTGCAACAAGGTGATAACTGTATGATGAATGCACCAACACCTTAGAAAACTTTGTTGAATTCAAGTGCCAATATACTCCGTATTAATGAATTATCAAGGTTTATATTCTATTGTCGATTCTTGCAATGGTTTGTTGTGTTTAAATCTTGTCAACACGGATTCATTTGCTATATGGAATCCTGTAACTAATCAGTATGAACAAATATCGTATTGTCAAGAAATGATCGATAATGTTGATATGAGCCTTCAAGCTCAAGGGTTCGGTTATATGTCCTCCACCGATGATTACAAGATATTTGCTATGTTTTCTGAGCCATTTTACCCTGATGATGCTATGTTCTACTTATTTTCTTTTAGGGCGGGTGCGTGGAAGGAAATAAGGCTTTTAGAAATCACTCATTTTGTACAAACATTAGATACGTACTCGGCCATATGCATCAACGAGCGACTTTAATATTGGCCTCGTAATGACATAGAGACCGGTCTAATCAACGGTCTTTTTCGCTTTGACCTAGTTGAGGAACGAATGATAGAGGTTCAGATGTCAACTAGTTTTTCCGAGCATGAGTATGACAGAGTAACTCATATCTTTGAAATCGATGGGTGCTTGTCTCTGAGTTGTAACAAGAATACCCTCCAACACTCACTAGTGTTGGAGGGTATTTAACGCGTCATCTGGGGCAATTCAACCTCGTCACCCAAGAAAAGAAGGTTCAGATCATTCTCGAAAGGGTACTGAGTATGAAGGTCACATAGTGAATTCATGGCATTATGTTCAAAGTCTCATCAGTTTTCGGATTTGCAAATATAACCATATTGATGAAGAAATGGAGACTTGAGTATCTGAGATTATAACGCTGATTTGCAAACACAACTATATTGAAGACGGCGGAGACTTGGTATTGTGATTATGATATGTTATTGAAGACGATAATGAAGAAATCGAGACTTAGTATTGTGATTATGATATGTTATTGCCTTGTCTAATATTTTTCCTGGTGATTGTGGTACTGGTACCCATGCTCGATCTGTGATCGGTGGTTGGCTAATTCAACTGTAGCTTCCGTACCCGAAAAAAACAAATACTCCCCGTATATCTTTTTGTACTTCCCTGGATGAATGAATAAATGTGGCCCAGTCCAAAAGAATCTCGTAAAAGTTGAATACTCCATAATCCATATGACTGTGAATGAAACAACCTGCACAGTTTTGGCACTGATAACAGGTTTTCCGAAACCAGGCCGTCGTCTCTTTTCTACATGTACATGGATTTGTGCTGGTATCCCTACAGTTTGAGATGAGCTTGAATCTCACTCTCGATCGTATAAAGAATGTGATACATGCTTATATTCTATTCCAGAACTTTTTTTCTGGGTCAAATTACAAAACTGGATGA
Source organism: Silene uniflora (assembly GCA_018983105.1). Taxonomy (NCBI): domain Eukaryota; kingdom Viridiplantae; phylum Streptophyta; class Magnoliopsida; order Caryophyllales; family Caryophyllaceae; genus Silene; species Silene uniflora. Next base: position 16,497 of record JAGPOY010004198.1, on the reverse strand, counting down.
TATGAATTGATGAAAGCTGGCGAAAACGTACGATCCTTCATGTTGTAAACGAGTCAGCAAACTAAGCAACAGATGGATTATATGAAATTCATGAATGATGAGGTTCAAAGAGTCAAAACACTTTTCGGCTCCCATCCGAGTCCGGAATGATAAGAGTTCTAAAATTCTCAATCAACGGGAATGTCTACCTCCATCTTCGAGTCCGAATTCACAAAAATCTAGCAGAAGTCAGGAAACAGCAATGACATCAGACAAAATGCAGATGCATAAAAACATACCCACACCTTATGTTACTCCGACACTTCATTTTGGCCGGGTGTCACGTGGACGACACTTGAAGTATCCAGCACGAATGACATTTCAAGACTTGATTTTGTACCAAAAAATTGAAACTTTCGCAAAAATAACAGTATTCGACAGTCGACACTTCTCAGTGTCATGTCTGACACTTGCAGCCGAGCCAGAGTGACATAGCTGGCCACCCCAGGGCTGAGATTTACGAGAGTCGAGAGGTTATTATGTTAAACATGGCCTTATGGGCATACATTAACCTTAAGTCTTCCATGTCTGAGATATTACAGTTTCGACCAGGTCTAAAAGAAAATAATTTACTGTAAATAAATAGCATGATATGCAAAACATAGGAAATGATTGGGTCTTCTAGTCGCTTGCTAGAGATCATAACATCAGAATCTGTTTTTTATGAACTTGGTTTTGTTGAACTTCTACAGAAATTTACTGAGCCGTGTTGAATGTTAGCTATGACATTCATGAAACCTTACTGACTCATACTAAAGTTAGCTGAAGTTGAGCAAATTAAGCAAGGAGAGATTCTAGAGGACGCACATGCACACTGTATAAATGTCTAATCATAACAGAAACCAGTTCAAGAAAAATCAAATGACTATCAGGAAGAAGGAAACTGAAAAATACTATAGGCCATGAGTAAGCTAATCACTTCTCGATGTCCCTCGTGATGAAAAAGAAGTTAGAATGGTACCTTGACAAAATCCTCAAAAAACAAATAAGAATCCCTTGTGTAACCAGCTTCTTCCAACAATTGCATTAAGACTTCCTACAGCACAGATAACAATCTATCAGAAATGAAACATACAATATCATATACTAACGCAGAGAAAGCAAAACAGTCGAGCATACACTAGCATTTGCCACATAAATTTCTGAACTCCCACCCAAGTATTTCTTTCCCGGAACAAATATGGTGTTGTCAGTGGCGAATTATTGCTATATCAGCCATGGATCCAGTCATCCAGCCTGATGCTGACTTTTTAGATTTGTATACATTTGAGTATATAAATTAGCATGCGGCACCCTCTCGCCTCAATGGTGGAGTGATTAATATTTTAAATCTGTGGCCAATGATTAAAACATCCCTCCCTCCCTTTTGTTCCACGATCCATCATTAGCGCACGTGATGACATCATGGACCATCAATTGTATAGTAGGCTACTAATATTGCTCCCAAAAATCTCTACATCTAAGCCTATATCCAGTTTGTAGAAGTTCAGTATTCAACAGTGTTGAGGTCTCTTCCCATGTGTGTGTTTGGGTATTGTCTCATATCGGTAGAAAAAGAGTGAAGAGAGTTGTTTATAAGTAAGTGGCTACTCTTTCCATCACCAATCGATTTTAGGATGGAACCTCACTTGCTTGTGGTCCGGTCTCTTGCACTTATTTCTGTAAGCCAGCTGCGGAGGACTCAACTTACAAAATTGTGCGACATAGATATATGTTGGTCAACTAAGCCATAGTGTTAACCAGCTCATAACCGTAACTTACAACAGACGCCTCTAGAAGAAGAATTAAGCCAGTATGTAAAAACAAGGGCAGGAAGAAAAATAAGGCCGGAATGAAGCCTCTCCCTAACTCAATGTACAAACAACACATTTTTGTAACAAATAGACAACCCCTAGGAAGCTTCTTCACCAACTCGCCAAGTGCGGCCATTTTTTTAAGGAACATGTCATCTTCAATAAAATAGGTTAGTACGTCTCAATACAATGAAAACTATGAATTCTCCAGCAGGCAGCTGATGAGATAGACTTCCTACTGAATAAGACATCTAATCCCATGCAGAATGACAAATCTGGCAACTTTTTCACTGCACAAAACTAACTACTCTTTCCATCTCACTAAATCAATCTCCTTTCACTTTCTTCTGCACTTGATTAGCTTACATACCTACTAACAATGCATTTTTTTACCTAGACCTATAAATCATTTCATCATCCATTCGTCTGAATTTTGATTTCGAGAATTTGAGGTTCATAAGATGTGTGTTTTTCGACTCAGGCCACACCTACTGGAGTATGAGTATGACAGTAATCACGAATGTTACCATGCAACAAAGCATAGAAGAGGTTTTGCAAGCATCAACACGCACCCTTTTTAAGTGTTTAATTTTTCTTAGGTGGGCAATAAAGTCAATCACTTTGGATGAATTAACGGACTTGGAACAGTAGAGATCATATGATTCATGAAAAATTTAACTGGAATCTGGTGCAACCCTTCACATACCTCTCTTTGCTTATCAGACATGTATGAGCCTGTTAAGTCATTTAATACTTCTAGGATGTCATTGAAAGTCACCTTTCCGTTACCGTCTGAGTCATAAACCTTGAAAATAACTGAATAGGCAAAAAAAAGGGTTTCGTTAGACAAAATAACTGAAGCTTCCACAGGGTTTTAGCCCATAATATCAGTTTGCAAATCAGTAAATATGAAGGTTGAGCATCAATATACTGCAAAGCATCCCTATCCAAAATTGGTTCAAGAGTTCATAAACAATCGTAATCTTGTACAAGGGAGAGTCTACAGAGGAACAAAAGGCTAGGAGTTCATCATACATCAATGTCAACTGAAAATCACCGAAACTATAATAGCCTTAAACGAGTAAGTGATTTTTCTTGTCATTAACAATTTATAAAAACCTAGGAGCGGCCTCTTGCCAAAACGGCAAGGGAAGGCTTGCCCCTATTACACCCTTGTGGTGGGACCCTTCCCCGGACCCTCGCCTAGCGGGGACGCCATCGTGCACCGGGCTGCCCTTTTTTTTAACAATTTATAAAAAGCACTTGAAAGTTGAAACAATCGGCAAAGTTTCACAAACTCACAGAAATCCGAAAACACTCATGCCCATTAGAATTTCCTGCCGCAGACATCGCTTCTGATGATACAACTGACATTGAAACTCTCTCTAGACAGGTAAATGCTATATGGACCAGTAAACATTCTGGAGGTTGAAGAATATGAAGTAAAGCAGAAAAAAATGACCCCGCAAAAAAAGCTGGTTCATATGCTTGTCAAATCAGAATGGCAAACAGACTTTACTACTCTCACCTCAGACCTCACGACCAAGATGTTAAGAGGGGGAAAATATCACATTAGCAGCTGACCCGGGAATAAAGACGCAAGAAGGTGTTAACAAAATAAAAAATACATACGGCCAATTTTCTGTTCAATGCTTGCTTTAGGACTGAATGCCGACAAAAATGCCACGAAATCCTTAAAATTCAATCCGTCCACCATCTTTAGCAACCTCTACATAGACAAATCCCACAAAAATCATACCATAAGTTCATCCGAAAATCTATTCTAAACATTCAATCCAAAATCCAATGTGAATAACCACAATTTCAAGACCTGAGCTAGAGGATTCATGGCAAACTCTGGCACCGACATGAACTCATCCGCTGAAATAAAACCCTTGGCACTTCGATCGAGTTGACAAAACCTTTGATACAAAGAAACTATCTCTTGCTGATTAACTGAATTCAAATAATTGACAAACACCAATAAGGCAACATATATTTCTCCTTAAAAACCAATATAATTCAAACAAAAAGAAAGAGATAATCACCCACATAATTTACTGCAGTGTTCTTGAACTTCTTCGATATCATATTGAGTAAGCATTGATGGTGCATTACCCATTTGATTGCTTCTTTGCAAGCAAAATGAACCACTGTCCAGTAATTACCTTCACAAAAAGATCAATTTTTTTAGATTACCTTTGTAAAGCGGTCATACATAAGTTTATTAGTAAAACGGGTTCTTTTGATAACTACTTTTTCCCACTAATACCGTTATATTTGGATCCGTTTTACACTATCAATGCATAAAACCGCTATCTTTTATAAAACCGCTCTACACAAGACTAAGTTAGTGATTTATCTTAAAGAATCAACAACTGCCCAATAACATAACTGCAAAAAGACTGAAATTCCAACAATTAAGTTTCAGAATCAAAATTTGAAGCAATACCCAGTAATTATCAATGAAAACAATCCTAAAATTAACAATTAAAACCAAAGAAAGCTAGTGATTTGAACATCCCAGTATTATATATTGATAAAATAAAAGGAAAAGCTCAAATCAAAGTTGCATGTGATGGGATAAATGAGGGGAGAAAGAACCTGAAGGAATGGTGAGGAGAGACTGAAAGGGAGAGAAGATGAAGAACAGAGAAAACGCTTGATTACGTGATTAACCAACCAACCAAATATCAAATTTGTTCTTCATTCAAAATTTCCAAAGCTAAATGGTGTGATTTTGATAACCCTTTAATTTATCACAAATTGGTGCATTTTCTGAGATTTAGCATTTTCATTTGGAGTGTCTATTTAGACCATATTCGTTAGTCGTTACTTGAATGGCAAGCCGCATGTCACAGACTCACAAATCACAATATGTCAAATTGAACCGAAGAGATCTAGTCTTATGGTTAAGACTTGGGTAATCGGGTATCGTGACAATATTACGAGGTCAGTAGAAATCTTAGGCTCTAGAACAATATTTTTGAAACCTTAGGGTACATCTAGTTGGACTTGACAAACGAGTCACTTAGATCAGGTCAAATTGGACTGTGTCAGTTTGGGAGTGTCATACTTCAGCTCATCTTCGGTCGAGTCACGCTATTCAGGTTTCGTTCCTGTTTCGACTATGTTGTTCTGGGTCGTTTCGAGTGGCTTTACTCACTAACGCGAATAAACAAGCAATGAAGTAAAGAATAAAACTTGCAAAGCGAGCACTGAGGAAAATAGATATTTTTCATTGCAATGAGCCAATAACCGTCTAAAACTACCATAGCCCTAACTGAAACAAAATTAGACTAACATTCATGCCCCAGCATAGATATACACCCAAAAACCCAACCAATGCTTGCTTATTTTCTTCACCTTCTTCATCCTCTTCGCTGGCATCATCACTTCACCATCAATGTTGGCCTCAACATCATCATCATCACCGTCACTCTCATCTTCTTCCTTCCGCCTTGTGAGTCCTATCGTCGTCATCATTGTCATCGCTTTCATCATAAATATCAGGAGCTCAAGTAGGCTCACTACTATGTTTCAAGAGCTGGTGAACCAGGGATCAACAGTAAAAGAAGCGCCAGTTGCTTACTCGTTAACTTGAGTAAACAAGCAACAGCAAAGAATAGAACTTGCAAAAGGATTTTATCTAGGAAAAAGAAGATATCCTGCATCTTCTTTGACATTTCTAAAACTCCGTAGCCATAACAAAAAGCAAAAGAGACTAACATCCAAGCCCTAACGTAACACATCCCAAAAACCCACCCAATGATGAATCTCAAAAAAACATAGTGGAAAACAAGAACAGAGCAAAATTGTAAGATTTTGTATCTCACTTTTTTTTCAATGATGGCTGTTGCTTATTTTTTTCACCTTCTTCATCCTCGTTGTCTTCATCATCTTCGTCGTCATCATCTTCGTCGTCATCATCATCATCATCATCATCAGAATCATCATCTTCGGAATCATCACTACTTCCACTGCCGCCATTGGTCTCAGCATCATCGTCGTCATCATCATCACTTTCGTCTTCTTCCGAGTCCTCATCGTCATCATCATTGTCGTCATCTTCATCATCATCATCATCATCGCTTTCATCATCACTGTCAAAGTCATTGGAATCCTTATTCTCACTCTCAGTTTCCTTTTCGTTCGCGTTGTACTCATCAGGCAGAGATAACCTGCTAATTTTAGATGAGATTATTTAAGGGAATCCATAGGCATTCATATGACTCGAGCAAATTGATAACAGTAGGGAAAATGAGTAGCTACCACTTGCTCTTGAGAAGCTTCTCTAATCCGACAGTCTGCAATATAAAATCCACACAAACTGAAAATGATTACATGAGAAACAAGGTTTTGGGAGTATTATTTAATACGGAGTAGTTCAAAACATGATTCCATACAGAAAGGATCAACACCCAACGTTCAAATTCACTACCTTTCCTCTTTGCAATGTTCAAATCGATGGTGAATGGAGAGAGTATTATGTTTCGTCTCCTTTTGATCTTCGACTTAGTGTGAGTTTGTCAATGGACAAAAACTAATCTACTAAAGTGAATTGTTCGAAAAGAGTCTATGTTAAAGTGTTTATGGGACCATTTGCCAACCAAAAATCTAAATGATTGTTACACCACCTGCTGGTAAACTCTTATGTCTATTACTCTATTAGTGCTTGACTCACCATAAAAAAAACGAATTAAAAAACGCTTCAGACATTTTGAAACCTATTATCCAATAAACATACTCAAAACTTGTACACACCTTTGCCATGAAATTGACTGTATAAGAGGCATGTATAGTTCTTCAAGCTCAATTCAGGGTTGCTTTGGGCGGAGGTAATTATTAGGGGAGTAATAGAGTTCAAAGGAACTAGAAAATCGAACCGAGTAGTGGTGGGGGAAGTTTGAAATGAGAAAATAAGCTAACAACTTACCTCTTAATGTGGGAATAATTACCTACCTCCTCCCTATGTAATGTATTACCCCCATACCGGGGTAATAGTTTCTCCCGCAGTCCTCTTTCCACCCTCCATTATCACCACTAACCACCAATCTCCTCCTCTCTCTTCTCATTTTTAGCTCTAATACTCCCGTAATAACTAATCTCATTACAAGTGACCCCTGAATTCAACAATCAGAAACACTAAATTGTCTCAACTCTCAAGCCTTACGCTTGGACGTAAAGCCTACGCAGGAAAAGAAAAACATAAGCGTAATAACTTGTCAGGAAATAGCCTCTTTGTATTGGTCCAGAATAGGGGCAAGGGAATTTCGGAAACACACAGCCTTACCCCGCAATTTGCTACCAACCATTAACTTCTATGAAGAAAAAGAAAACTACACTACACAGAACTCAATACTACTAACAACCATGAACTTTACTACCAAAATCCTTGCTAAGATACAGCAAACTACACAATATGGCCAACAGCTCGATCAAGATCACGGAGAAATGAAGGCGAAACAAACTGTAGGTAAGCCTAGCAATCATATTATAGCCACCATGGTATTGAATTTGAGCCTCTACAGCAAAGAGCAGCCGAATTATAAAGGGTTCTGCAACTGCATTTGAGGCTGTATGGGCAGGTATCAGCCGCATTTATGGCACGTGGCTTCAAATCAGGTTGTGACAACTGATTCCAAAAATGAAATCTCAAAAATGAGTCCTAAGACACTGATTAGCTCCAAAAATGACTGTAGAATACTCCAAAGTCCAAAACCTTAGTTACTCAGTCGGAAATCTGTTCCGCGGCTGATATTTAAAACTATGCTAGCCACTGCAAAATACGTTTACATGTCCTAGCTAGACTAAACAAAATTATTAATATTCTACGGCTCAAACGAGGGGAATTAGAGGATAAACACTTCCACCGTTCCACTCCTAAGCATAACAAGAAAACAAAGGATATTAAAATTCACTTAAAGACCATCCTACATTCACTTTCTACACCCCTCTCCCTTTATTGTTCAAACCTTGTGTAAACCCGACCTTGTATCTTGATGCGTATGTACCGATATATTAGCAATCGAACAGGCACATAAAACTACTTAATCATCCAGAAAGAGTTTACCAATTACATCTGATGCTACAAAACAATCATCATATAATAGAAATTTAGAACCTGAACCAATTACTCATAATTAAGTAACTTAACAACTTTCTGTGCAGAAATTAGCTTCACAGGCATGGCAATGTAGTCAGCGGAGCCAGGATTTGAATTCAGGGGGACGAAAAAATTTAAACACTAGCTCCACCACTGGACTGCAGTCACCCACACAAATTCTCGAATAAGACAGTTTTACGGGTATATAATAATGACTACAATTGTACGTACTTCATTTATTGCTATCATTATGTGACGTGTATAAGCTATTATAAGATCGACGTATAGGAGATCAACTAAATCGCCCAACTTAACAAACAATAAATCGTACATGTAAATTACACACCAAAAAAGGTAATACCCAGATGAAATTAACTTCTGAAAAATCCAAAGCTAAACAGTAATATGACTTTTTAATTGGTAATGATATTATGACAAATAATTGATAAAAGAAGGTAAAAAAAAAAAAATTACCCAGAAGAGGAAAACTAACAAGTAGGAATGAGCAAGCATCATCCATGTTTGAGCAATTTGAAAGTTGCGAAATTCAATTAGTATATAAGAGGTGAAAGTTTTCTCCATTGAAGAGATCCTATTACTGAGCTTCTGTGTCTTCATTACTTGATTTAAGAAAAACAGAAAGAATTGCAGAGAAGTTGAGAACAAGTAAGAGAAAACAGGGAGATTTTAAGGTTTGAGAGGCTTTTAGGAGAGTCCAGATTGGCTGAAGACTCGTGTGGAGTAGGAATGGAGGATGATTAAAACTAGACCTCGCAAACGGGTAAGCCGGGGCGGGTTAGGGTCGGATAGTCACATTTTCGGGCTTGTTGGTTGGGTCATTTCCGAGTCAAGACGGTTGTTTATTTTGGGGAAAACATTTTCGGGTCATTGGTTTAATGGGAGAGAAAAAATTGCATTTTGAATTATTGCCTATTTATAATTTACAATTTAATTTTGGTGATTAATTCTTTATTTTAATGTGAATAAATTTAGGTGGTTTTGGATAGGGTCGCTTCGGGTCGTGTTAGTAAGGGATCAATGAAGCTCAGGCCATGTTCAAGTCGGGTTGGGTTAATTCGAGTTTCCAGTCACAATCAAGTATTGTAGATAGGTAAATCTCAGATCTCGGGTGAATCTTTTCGGGCCAGTCAATCAGGCTAGGTTGATTTTTCTAGGTTTAATTAAAAAGGGGTCACGTGGTTAAACCTCGTTTCACAACTAAATCTGCTCGACTCTCAATAGGCCCTACAAGGTGAGGTAGGTGGGCCGATTTAGGGATAGCCAACCTTAAACTCGCCTTTTGGGGCAAGCCATAAACCCGATCCAATTATCAATTTTTTTAATATGTCATGTGTTGGACCCTAATCAACTCAGAAGATTAGCGGATCGCACCGGGTCTCAAGCAAGTCAACCATCCAGGCGAGCAGGGTTGGGCCAAGCTGACATGTTTAGTTAGCCACCTTTAGCTCACTTATTGTGAGCTATAGTCTACGTACAATCCTTTTCGGGGTTTGACCATATTATAAATGATAAAATAAATAATTTTTTTTTTTTGGGTATAAAAACGAGCCACAATGGAAGTTATGGTACTGACGGTATTTGATCACAAGTTCACAACTCATGAATACAACGCTCATAACTTTATGTCTTTATCAACTAAGCTAAATGACATTGATATAACTCATTTTAACTTCATCCAACCTTAGTCGTGAATGTTACTTTGAATACAGAGATGGTGTCCGAACTTGTTACAATGTCGCGGAGTTTATAATGAATGTTGTTAAATAAGAGGTAATTCTTGCCTCCCTTGTGAACGAGAGTGGTCAGGAAAAACCAAACTTGAGAGAGAGAACTATCAATTAAGTTGTCTGTACCTCGAAGAAGATTGCCCAACTATCGGTCAATTCGGAAGAAAAAAAAAACATACTCCCTCCTATTCACTATAATTGCCCCACTTTCCATAAACGGATTATTCAAGTAATTGCCCTGTTTTCTTTTTTGGTAAGTTTTACTCTTATTTTATTCATCCCTCTCTCCTCCCACTAAGCCCCACAAAACTCTTTTACTTCTATTTTATTATTTCCTTTAAGGTTTTGGCCCCACAATTCCTTATTTAACTCATAATAATTCACCCCTCTCTCCTATCACCAACCCTACACAACTCTTTTACTCTTATTTTAATAATTTTCCTTAAGTACCGCGCCCATATCAAATGGGGCGATTATAGTGAATGGGAGGGAGTACTAATTGGTAACATAGAAATTTGCTTTACTCGAGGAAATCACCTCCAGGTGTCAAGGAAATCACCTCTGAAATTGGTATCATATTGACCCCTCAGATCTAGCCAAAAATTCCCATCTTTCTGCTCTTTTTTCTCTCTTTGGATATTTTTGCAACATTCCTTGATCTTGTAAGTTTTAGCCTTTCAATCTCTTTCTCTCTCATTCTTATTTAATTTAACCATTTATTTTTGCTTATATATATATTGTTATAATAAAGCAACAAATAACACCAATGTATATAAAGCTGTATCACCCCAAGATAAATTTATGGAGTTACAAATGAAAAGTATTGATCTTCATGATCAATATGCAACCAAAATCCCAATTACTGCAGAACCCATTTCACCAGATTTGGTTTCAAGAAATGGGTATGCAAAATTTTCAAATGGGTTTAGTGATTCTGATGATAATTACCCTCTTATTGTGGGTGGTATTGGTAAAGGTTCAGGTGTATCTGGTGCTGTTTTTAATCTTACAACATCAGTTATTGGTGCTGGGATCATGGCTTTGCCTGCTACAATGAAAGTTTTGGGATTAGGGTTTGGTTTAATTTTGATAGTAATTATGGGAATTTTGTCAGAAATCAGTGTTGAATTGCTAATAAGATTTGCAGTGCATTGTAAGGCAATGTCATATGGGGAGATAGTTCAATTTGCGCTAGGCCGGCCAGCGAGGATTTTGTCGGAAATTTTCATTATTGTCAACAATGCAGGGGTTTTGGTTGTTTATTTGATTATTATTGGTGATGTGATGTCTGGTTCGGCTCATCATGTTGGGGTTTTTGATCAAATGATGGGTACCGGGGTTTGGGATCAAAGAAAACTCGTAATATTAGTGGTTTTATTGGTGTTTTTAGCGCCCTTGTGTGCGTTGGAAAAGATTGATTCTTTGAGCTTGACTTCAGCTGCTTCTGTAGTTCTTGCTGTGGTGTTTGTTGTGGTTACTTGTACCATTGCATTTATTAAAATTTTTGAAGGAAAGATTGAGCCTCCTAGGATGACACCAGATTTTAGTTCTAAGAAGGCAATTTTGGATTTGCTTGTGGTGATTCCAATTATGATGAATGCATATGTATGCCATTTTAATGTACAACCGATATATAATGAGCTTTACGGACGTTCTATTAGAAAAATGAATCTCGTGGGGAGAATCACAACTGTTATTTGTGTGGTGGTTTATGGCCTTACTGCATTTTCCGGCTACTTGCTTTTTGGAAAGGCTACAGAATCTGATGTTCTGACCAATTTCGACACTGATCTTGGTATTCCTTATAGCTCGGCCTTGAATTATGTGGTTAGGGTTGGATACATTCTTCACTTGGTTCTTGTTTTCCCTGTTATTCATTTCTCACTGAGGGAGACAGTATATACCTTGGTTTTTCCGACTGCAGGGCCACTTTCAGAGAGCAGGCAAAGGCTTTTGGGCCTAACCATGGTGTTGTTGGCCTTACTTTATCTCGCTTCTACAATGATTCCGAGTATTTGGACTGCTTTCAAGTTTACAGGGGCAACAACAGCAGTTTCCTTAGGTTTCATATTTCCATGTCTCATAGGATTGCGCCTAAATAAGAAAAAAGAAATATTGACCCCTCGAGAGAAGCATTTCTCATGGATCATGCTAGTGTTGGCATCAATAGTTGGAATAGTTGGAGTAATTGGTAATATTTATGGGTTGGAAAGCCAATCCGGATGAAGTATACTATTAGATTTTAGGTTATTCTTGATCCTCTTTGAATATGGAGATTATATTCTCGACGCAAGTTTTATTATGGGTATATCTGAGGTAACATCCTACCCCTTTACCTGACTCCGCCTTTTATAGGAGACCTTATAACACTGGTATAATGTACTGTTGTTGATATACTTGTACCTTCAAATTTACAAAATCTTTAATCGGATACTCTGTTACATCACCAAGGATCTCCGTCGTATATTTTTCCATGGCGGGCTTTGGCACATGTGTACTAAATGATCAGGGTATGATGATATATGTGTTCATGCTCTAGATTTGAGGAATGAACTCCAAGCTCATTGTAAATTTCAGCAAGACGATACAGCATGTTCAAGACTTGAGGCTCGGGATATGTAAATGTAGTAGTATTAGTAGTTGTAGAAGATTAGTTGTAGTAGTAGTTTTTTACGGCTGCACCTTTAAAGGCAAATCTTGTCTTCTTGGCCTAAGTTTGATGTATTAGACAGCAACTGGCGATCCATAATGCAACAACCTGTATCTCTAGCCTCAGTTTGTTCCGGTAATTTGTCTTGAATAGTAAAACGCCCAGCGAAATCTTATTATTGCAGAATGATTTGAAGTAACCTCCTACTGTAGTTTTTAAGGAGGTTCATTGCATTGTAACATTTGTTGGAGCACCATTGCAGACTCTCTTCTGCCTCTCGATTCTTTAATTCAATGTGCATGGTATTACTGTTACATTCAGGGCCGTCTATATGGGTGTACAAGTGGTTCATTTGAACAGGGCCCCCGAATTTTTAGAGCCCAATTTCTGAAAATAAAGTGGTATTAAGAGATATATAAAAAGCAGCGCAAAAGAGTAACATCATTACATGCATATGTCTCAGTTGGTAGCAGCGCATGTCTATTTGCCAAAGGATTTGGGTTCGACTCCTAGAGTCAACATTTTATATTTTTATGTTGTTTTGCTTGATGTGAGGGTAAGATCCATCTTAGCAACATTAATTTCATACTTGGTTTTTGATTTTTTTTAAAAGGAAACATTGTAATTGTTGTTTTTTTATTTATTTATTTATTATTGGTGTATTATACAAGGTTTTTAACTTTGACCAGTAGAATATTTATCAGATTCACTTCAATAATACAACAAAATTAACATAAATTAAGGCCCTTAAGGCTCCAAGCTTCATTATCGACTAAAAGTCGTATAAATATAATGTATATTAAATAAGGTTTTAATAAATGTTACTGTACCAATTTGAAATTAAATATGTGATTAGAATATAGTTAGCGGTACCAAGTTTGTGCAAAATTTTATTATGTAAAAACTTATTTTATAAGTAAAATAAGGGGCCACTTTTAAATTTTCGCTCAGGGCCCCGAAAATGTCCCAGACGGCCCTGGTTACATTACATGTTAGTCGATACTTGATGATCATTAGTACTTGATTCAGTTACTATGACATCAAGATCCTGTTTGGTTAGCGATACATGCAAATTTTCGATACTAGACGTCGTTTGCAAATTACTTCGTATGAATATTGAATAACACATGTTAATAAAAAGTTTTACAACCATAATTTATAAGCAGAAAAACAGATGCATTTCTAGTAAACATGTAATGACCTGACTTGTACAGTTGTACCCAAACAATAACTACTAATTCAACCAGTGTACAATTAGTCTCACTTTAGACGGGTTAAATACACAAATAGGATTATACATCTGGTTGTACCATAAGCATTGTACAACCAAGTATAAGAACTCGAGCTTATGTGTATTTTTTATGAGCTAATTTAGAGTTTATGTTTTTATTGTGTAAATGAATGAGTGCAATAATTTTTAATAAAGCTCGTATTCTTTAACATAAAGCTCAAATTTTTTATCAGAAAGCTCGGATTCTACACCGTACAACCATATACAACTGGTTGTATAGTCCATGAATTGGGTTAAATATGACACCACTTACATAATAAGACAAAGAGGTGACATCCCAATTGTTGTTTATCTTATTATAAAAGTGGTGTAATATTTGACACGTTTACAACTTTAGATGGATAGTGTCTGTCTAAAGTGAGAATTTGTGATGATATAGTTCAAGTGGTATAAGTGTATAATGAGCTGACCAATGTATACCGAACTTGGACTAGGGCCGAGCAAGTGTTTAAATAATTTTCGCAAATTTATAAACTAATTAAGTACTCCGTACTATTTTATCTTTAAAACAATATTGTTAACTTACTATTGACGGTTATTTATGCTAAAATACTTTAATCAATTACTTTTAATTATTATATACTTAAAAATAAATTATTATCATTTCGGTCCAATTCGTTCTAAAACCGGACCGGATCGAAAATTACGGGTTTAGTCTGTTGAGGTCTCTTCCCATATGTGTGAGGGGCATTGTCCCACATCGGTAAAATAATAGTGAATGGACTAGCTGTCTAGCTTATAAGTAAGTGAGCTACTCCTCCCCTCAGCAATTGATTTTAGGATGGAACCTCACTTACTTGTGGATCGGTCTCATGCACCAACGTGACTCGGACGAATTTGGCATTTTGGGGGCAAACTCAATCAAATCCATTTTTCTGAAAAGAACAAGAAGAATTCACATGCAAGCAGTACATTGTTATCTTGTTCTCATTTGTAATTATGACTAAAAATTGGAAGCAAGTTCAAAATCTAAGTCTCAAGTTCCGAATTGAATGCAACGTTGCAATAATAATGCATGTGAATACATGTGACCGTTTTGTAAGTTGGTTTTCCAACTTGGGACCTATTTCGATCTAAGTACAGTATTAGACTTGCCATTCAATTTCATTTCACCATTTCTACAATTAACTAACAAAACTATATACAAATTACCGTCAAAAATTCATGAAAATGTATGGAACTCATTTACGAATTTGCAAATAATTCAAAACATACAAATAATATATGAAAATTAAAAAATTACAAAAAAATGTTAGCCGATTAAAAATATTACGTCTATTTTATTCGTATCAATTAACATAATTCCATAAATAAGAGAGACGGACTCCATATTTTGTCGTATATTGTTACTATAGTTGCATATACTTATTAACTATCATGTCATCAATTCATGATGACAATAATATTAATTGATTGATCAGAAAATTTATTGTATGAGTCGTGCATTATGTGATCGTCCAACATTTGCACTTGTAGCTGGTAGCTACTATGTCGTCCTATTATTCTTTTTTTTTTTTTTTTTGTGACCCAAGGGAATAGCCGAACACCCTGCAAGTCCGGGGACCAGGTAAGTCATCAAAGTTGCCCTTGATGGCAGGTAATACCGCAACACTCCCGTGTAGGGAGTCGAACCCGGGACCTCTCAATTCATTGCCATTTTGCAATGCTTTGAGGCACTCCCACGCTCCACTACACTCAAGCCACTTTGGTCCCTTCGGGGACATCTGATAAAATTGATCCTATTATTCTTTATTTATGTCTTTGACAATAGGATTAAAAACCAATTTCAAAATAAAATAAAATTCAATACAGCTTTATCTGCATTCTCGTTGCTATAACTACAAATACTCCGTATGATTTTATAAACATAAAATTGGTTATGATTTCCTAATAATTTGGTGTTAAAACAAGCGTTAAATGTAATGGAGCAGAGTTAGTATGATTTGCTTGCTGCTTTGAAAGAAGTGGTTAAAATTTAGGTAAAGTTTTTAGGATATCCATGTTCAAACCTTTACAAGAGCAATCTTGTGAAGTATTTTTGGCATGAGTTCAGCCTATCAGTCTATCACATTCGAATGACTTACCTAATATACGGAATTTACTGACTATCTCATACTCCGTATTGAATAATCTTATTAATCTTCTTACAACTCAGTGGACATAACACACAAAGACAAAGTAGTTTAGTGGGTGAACCCTCCCACTTTACTTGCTCTCTGCCCCGTGATTCACGGCAATACAAGTTCCCGTTATTTTACGCATCCTGGGTGTTTATCGAGTTTTTCTTCCCTTTTAGATGTTGATGCAATTTATCGAGTATTTGAGTACCACCACCTCACATAATCTTACTATTCGAAATAGTTGACATCTGCGAATTACACAATATATTTATCTTTAAATGTCGAAACATGAGTATACAATATCCATAAAGTCAGGGGTGTATCTGGGGAGGGGAAAGTGAGGGCAAGTGCCCTCACGCAACCAAAAAATTTCAACTATATGTATTATTTTGTTCCCCTTGTATTCAATGTAATAGTAATAGTGTAGTGGTAAGTATAGGGGATTACTACCAAATAGTCCCAGGTTCGATTCCCACAAGTGACTTATTTTGCTTTTTATTTTGCTTTTTGGTCTTTATTAGCTCTAAAATATGAGAAAATTTAATGATTTTCATTGCTTATTTCTATCTATGTAAGATTTTCTTTTATTTCTAATATTTTATAGAAATAATCTAGTTTTTCGCGATATTTAATCATGTATATATGTCGATAAAAGGGTACAAATACGTAATTAAGCGCGAAATAATTTTAAAATTACGGCCGAAAAAAAATTGTGCCCTCCCATACCAAAATTCCTGGATCCGCCCCTGC
>JAGPOY010004197.1:0-12205 GCA_018983105.1 Silene uniflora | reverse complement strand
AAAGTGTATAATCATATGAATTACTATTTCTCCGACATTACAGTTTCTATAACGAACCAAACGACTCTTAAACAAACCCAAAAACTAGTGAATTTGAAGTGAAACACAAGAGTATGGGCATTGATCTTATCTATTGCCAGGTTGCCACACTGGCTGACTCCCCTTCCACCATTACATAATTCAAAATTCAAACCAACAAAAACCCCCTCTTCCTCCCTCTATACCGTTGATCACACTCACTTCCCCCAAAACAAAACCCTAATTCAAAACTCCACAACAATGGCGATCACAAGAAAAAACACCATTCCTGAAAAACAACAATCATCAACCCCTCCTCTTCCTCCTCCTACTCCTGCTCCTCTTACTGAAACCAACCTCAAGAATGAACAAACTCAACCAATCACTGAAACAACAGCAGCTTCTGATTATGAGCAAACTAGAGAGCTTCGAATCAAGGAAAACCGTGAACGATTAATGAAACTCGGCATTGTTGATCTTTCTCTTCAATTCAAATCCATTTCTTCAACTCCGGCGAGACGTACTCCTAGATCCTCTACTGATAGAGTTACCCCTTTGAAGTCCCCTTCTTTGGGCCCCACTGAACCCCGCCGTCGCTCTTCTAGGTACTTCATCCGTCTCAGTCGATTATTTTATCGTTTTATTCTTTGTAAGGGTTATTTTAATTTAAGTTAAACAAATGATTGAGACGGAAATCTCCCTAGTCCCTCCGTCCCGGTCAATTGTTGACCTATTCCATTTTAGAAATGCCTTTGTTAGGTAACTTGCTCCTGGACACTCAATTTGGTACATTTGTCATCCGATAATTGGTTCATTCCTCTTCCCTTGGTCTTTGTGCCCAAAATAAAGATAAACAAATGACCGGGATGGAGGGAGTATTTTTTAGTGTTATCATTTCGATTAGTTAATTTGATACGGAGATGCAATCTTGTTTCTCATTTCGTTTACTTTCGACATGGCGATGGTATTCTTGATGCTTAACTAATTGATTACGGAGTATATCATATTACTGTCTGTTGCTAGTTGGGTATATATTATTGATTTAGCTTAATTGACTGTTAAATAGATTGCAAAATGCTCCAGCTGTTTCGTACGTCGAGCCTAAGGAAGAAAAATCGAAAAGAGGTAGGGACGTTGTGTTAGAAGAGGGGGCAAGGCCGGAGGTTTATACTGAGGAGCATGATAAGTTGTTGGGGAACACAGAGATGCCCTGGGAATTTTTCGTGGACGGATATTCTGCAGATGGTACCAGAATTTACGATCCAGTTAATGGCAAGACTTGCCATCAGTGCCGGTGAGAGTTATTTCACTTATTTGCTCCTTATCTTGTTCTTCTAACTTTCTTATTTTTGCAGCTTGATATGTGTTCTGGTAGTGTCTTACATGGATATGGATTCTTAGATTTGAATACGTAGTACAATTTTTCAACAAATTCGTAGGAAAATGTAGAAATGTTGTCTTTTTGTTGGTTCGAGTAACCCGGTTTTCTTTTTGTTTTTCTGCGTGCAAATTGGTTATCCAGAATTCCAGATCAATTAGGAAAAAAAAACATAGAGTAGTACAGTAAGTAGTACTGTATGTGGTACCATCCGACAATCGAAAGTGTAATTGTGACAGATCTTTGTTTAAGTTTACCACTTCACAGTTTAATAGAGTTAAATAACTCCTACGCGCAAAATCCGGTAGCATGTTCTCTAATAACGTTAAATTATCCTGCTGCCTTTTCGGAAAGTGTCCTTCAAAGTAGCATTATATTAATTCTGGTATGTAGTAAATTATCTTTCCATAAAAACATTTTTTTACTTGTGGTGAAGCGGAAACCAACACTAGTTTTGTTCCAGGATGTGAGTTTGTTGAGACTTTTATAACGTCTCCCAATGCTGGGCGCCTCCTTTTTCGTAGAATAGTGCCGGTCTTTGATTCTCTGATCTCATTATTACTCTATTTGATCCAGTGTTTGCCAAGCTTACCATGCTTTAGAGTTAAAAGTGGGGGTTTTGGGAGCACAGCTACCTTCGCATTAAATCTTGAATTGACTTTTGATCGCGGAATCAGTCATTGTGGCTTGATCTCGGGTAGTGCGTCATAATCCATAAATGCGGCCCATCTCGCTTAAATAATCTACAATACTCTTCTGTTTTTTTTTTTTCACGATGTGGTGTTGCAGCCAAAAGATTTGATACCATGAAGGCTATCTTTGTATTAACTGCCTTTATTTCAATTCCATTGACCCGTTTTACCTTATTGTCGGAATGCTATTTAAACTGGTTTATTAAAAGCTTGTAATAAAAAGAACTCAAACACGAGGTGTTCCTCAGTATTCTGGAAACTGTCACATTATCTGAGACGGAATTTATTTCGCATTGTTTCTAGATTCAAACAGTTTTCTTGTTGTTCCTTTCATTTGTAGATATAAGTCATGTAACTACAATTAAGCAACTTAAAATAGTGTATATTTTTTATCTGCTCTTTTCTTCGGCTCTGCCTTACACGAGTAACGCAATTTCACATAAATCTATTTACACATTTGCGAATGCTATGATGTTTTTGTTATTTAATGGAAAAGAGGTTCACATTATGATAGTTTGTTTCTGGGCTTTTATCGACATGTATAGGAGAATACTGGAAACTGTATTAGTTTAAATCAACTCTCGCATAGTTAATGTTTTGCATCCATTTTCAGGCAGAAGACTCTTGGAAAACGTACCCGCTGCAGCAATTGCAATCTCGTTCAAGGGCAGTTTTGCGGAGATTGTCTCATAATGAGGTGCGCCATACTGTGTTATCTTATCCATATAAGTTGCACTCTAATTTTAAACATCTAATGCTTGAGGACAGGATTGACCTTTTGGTGTGAATTTTTGATGTCTACCAGTCTACCACTTGAGTTTGGCTCATGCATAAATATTTCATCTTAATTTCCTGACCATATAGTTTGCAATATAATCTGAATATCTAATCCTTGAGGACATGATTGACCTTTTAGTGCGGATTTTCGAAGTCGTCCTCTTTAGTTTGCCGATGAATAGAGAGTTTATTTTATCCATAGTTCGCAATCTAATTTAAATATCTATGATGGATATAGTTCCACGGGAAGTTGTTTGTTTCACGACTTTATAGTTTATGTGCAACACTGCCAACACATACTAGAGAGTGCCACCACCATAAAACTTGATTATCATGGAAGCATACAAAGTTCTGGTGGCAACTGGCAATATATAATGCTCGAGGGCAGGATTAATCTTTTGGTGTGGATCTTCAAGGGGACTGCTGATGCGTTTTGAAATCCAGCTTTTCATTAGAAGCATTAAAGATATACGAGTATCATGTAGTTAAAACTTTTGTTGTGCTACACTGCTACTTGAAACCTTTCTATTTCTGCTAATGTCATGCAATGTTGGTTTTCAATATATGAGAAAAATATGTTTATAAATGACTAGATCTATTGGCCTCATTCTTGGTCCCTTAAGCCTGTTTGGTATAGCATGCTCTGGCTGCATGCCTGCATGTTTGACATTTACTTCATAAGTTCATATATTTAATTCACCATTCTCTTTACTAATAAAACAGCCATGTTGCCATTTACTTCATGTATAATAGCCTTCAAATCCCTTACAGAGTACAGACCTTACCGCCAGCCAACTTCCTTGTCCCTGTTTTGTTTGTGTTACTTCTGATCATGATATTGAATCTTGGTTTGGGATTTAATCTAGTTGGTTGTCTCGATCTCGGTCATTGTGCCTTAAGCAGCCGAGAGTGCCTCAAAAAATACGGTCTCGATAGCTTTCAAAGCCTTATAACTCGCATGATATAATGTCCTGTTTGATAATAATATAATCATTTATTTTTATCCCTCCTAAAATTTAATACTCCGTATATTGCATCCCATTTGATATGTAATAGAAGTATGGTTTATCATTCTTCTGACCCTAATTAAAACTAAGGGTATATAAATGAATGGTTTATCATTCTTCTGACCCTAATTAAAACTTAAGAATTCTAGTTGTATTCCCAACAAGAAGTCTGAATAATGAATTTGCGGCTACTGATTATCTTCAAGTGAAGAAATAATTTGCTATTAATAACCCTATTATTCTCAAAACGAACTATTTATTCTCTCATGGCAGTCCCTCCAGTCCACTTTTATTGTCCTACTCCCAAGTTGATTGCTTGTACAGTACGTTTTTATGTCCTGGACTCCTGGCAGTATGTTGTCTCTGGTACCTATCCATCCATGCCTAGCTACATACCTATTATAACTTATAAGTGTAGAAGTCAACTTATGATCTGGATTTGAAACTTTTCACTTGTTTATCCGGAGTAGTTTAGGTTTTTTCCCGATAATGTTAAAGGGTCTTTTATTACAGATATGGAGAGCATGTGGTAGAGGCCAGCCAAAATCCAAATTGGTTATGCCCGCCTTGTCGGGGGATTTGCAACTGCAGCTTGTGTCGCCAAGCAAAAGGATGGTATCCAACCGGCCCTTTATACAAAAGGGTATGTTCGTCATTTTCAACTTATTTAGATTTTCTCTGCTCTGTGGATCAGTAGATTAAGTGATATAATCAGTTTTTGTATCCTGTTATAGATCAGCAAATTGGGATATAAATCAGTGGCACATTATCTTATACAAACAAAACGCGCTCCCCTGGATGCTGACACTGTTTCCGACCCTCAGCAATCTGCTAAGAGATGTCTTCCCTTTGAGGGCATGGAGGTACCAACTGATGATAAGACGGAAATCAGCATGCAATCTAAGAATAATGATGCTCCTGATACCGATCCAAATGCAACGCCAGAGGGTGTTAGAAGATCAGGTAGGAACTCTAAGAAAGAAAACCACAATGCTGGCGACTTGACAGGACATGGACCTGTTCCAGACAAAAAGATCCCTGAGGTGAATGCTGACGTGGTGGAAGAGGAGCCTGTTCATGACAAGAAGAGTAAGGTCGCTCCTGATACCAAACCAAATCTAACGCCAGAGGGTGTTAGAAGATCGGGTAGGCACTCTAAGAAAGAAAACCACAGTGCTGGTGAGCTGGCAGGACATGGAGCTGTTCCTGACAAAAAGATCCCTGAGGTGAACGCTGACATGGTGGAAGATGTGCCTGTTCATGTCAAGAAGAGTCCCGGTGTAATTGGAAGACCAAGAAAAAGGTCTAAGACTGAAAATGTTGATTTTGGTAAGCAAATTGCAAGCGAGGAGTTGGCGTTGGTTGCAGTTATGTAGGGAATTGGCAACTTTTGGGGGGAATTAAGAAGTCAGTCCATTGTAGTCGCGCTACTAGAGTCATGCCATGCAGGTTTTGTGTTACGAAACTCTCATTCGGGAGGGTTGCTTGGTACTGAAGGCCAATGTAGTTGGACTGTTTTCTGTATTTTGGTGATATAGAGCATAGACAGCAGATGCTCAGAAAATGACGTTATTTTTGATGATGTAATCATGTAAACTACATCACATTGTAGAATCTCCAAAATCTATTCATCTACCTTAACATTTTTCTTCATCTGGTGACTTGACTGATTTTAAACTCCTGCCCTCCTCTCCTTTTTTGTTCTTCCTGTTCGTTTCTTCACATGTTTTAGGATGAAGTCTTAAAAGACTATTTTGCCGAGGTGCCAACTGCCAAGGGATGACAATGGGTTCGAGACAGACATGTACATGATTTTAGTTTTGTAAGATGAAAGTTTACGTTAACTTGACACGTGCTTGAATAAATAAATGGAAAATTTAACAATAATAATCCAACCTATAGGCGTCTCATATTAATCTCAACTTTAGTTTAACCTACGATAAACAATACTTTAGATGTACTATTCTCAAAATAGACTAAGGTAACCGGATATCTGTTTAACAGGTTAGTTTCCAAATTTTAGTATTCTCTTAATAATATAATACATTAATACCCCAAATTCCTAATTCTAAGGTTTTGGTTTTGTGAATTTAGTTGATTTTAATCTAGTTTATTTGTGTTATATTGAGTAGAGTATTAATTTAGACTAAGTTTTCATTATGGAAAATCAGGGAAATAAATAAAAGAGGAGGAAGATATGAGAGATTGATATAAGTGAAAAGAAAGGAAGAATGAAGGGAAAATTGAAGGTTTGATAGTGGAGGATAAAGAACTGAAGAATAAGGCTGATTAAAAAAGACGGTGGGCCGTATAATGACACTAAATCGGAAATTTTAGGTAAAAAAAATCAAGTTTAGTATGAGATAAAAGGGGAGTTGTTAGATTTATTGTGGGTTAAACTGAAGTTGGGATTAATATGAGAAGACCACCTATAGTTTGAATTATTCTTGTTAAATTTTTTTCTAAATAAATCTGAATATGACCGAAAACTAAATTGGCCGGACCCAAACTTTCGTGGTTCCAAATCAACTCTGTTTTAGACTAAATATAAATAGAGTCTATCTGCTAAATGAACACCCCGTCGTCCTAGTTCAGTACAATGCCACCTTGTACTCAAGAGTCAAGACTCAAGAGTATATAGACATAGACATAGACCTGACAAAACTGACCGATCCGAATAACCCGAACCACACCTGAATTGAGCGTCCAAATCTAATCCTGAAACTGAATGCTCATCATTACAAACTGACCATTATCCCCAAACAACTCGCCCGAAAATGACCTGACCCTAGCCAAATTCTTGCAAATTCGAACAACCCGAACCTGAAATGTTCGAATCGATTGACCCGTTTCCAGGTCTAAATAAAACAAAGCACTCCGTAACAGCCTGAATAGTCCAGACTCCAGTCATCTTGAAAAGTTTAAACCCTCACAAAACCCTTGACTTCGACCCACCAACAAAAATGAGCCATCTCCTCCGACGAGCCATAACCCGCTACGCCGGCCCAAAACCCACCTCAATATTCCTCCGGCAGGCCCACCGGAAATCTCATAAACCCCCACCAAAACCGCCGGCACCAACTCCGCCAAAACCGCCGAAAAAGCCGGAGAAAATGTCGGGACCAAATGGAGAAACATGGGAAGACAACTACAGCTGGATGTCGAAATTGAGCGACAAGGTGGCAATGAGACACATGGATGTGTACATGGAACAAGAGGAGAAGTACACTGAAGCTGTCTTACTTGACACCGTCCGTCTTCAGAGTAAACTTCATTCCGAAATCGCCTCTCGCTTGCCTTATGATCTCTCTTCTCCTCCCTTTCGTTGGGGCCCGTGGTGAGTCTGTTTTCCGGGTTTTAGGATCGGTTTTTCTAATATGTGCCCTTGAAACAGTTACGAGCTTATTTCATTAATTATGGTAAATATTAGTTTGTACATCAGTTTCTGGTGATATATTCGTAAGGATCTTTCTCTAATTAGCTTCTTATCGTGTGCCTACTAGCATTTCGAGTGTCAAATTGAGAAGCTTAAAGGAAAGGTCGAACATTTTAATTAATTGTATACTATTACATTGCTTAGGGGACGGCAACCCCTGCTTACTTTCTGTCTTATGGTTAAGGCGCGCTTTCTGTTTGTTTTTAAGCTAATGTATGGTATGTTCATGGCCGTGTTTATGCATCTCGAGTTTACATGGTAAATGAGGCGATTTGTCAACTATTTTGTTGGTAAATGTATGACATGAATCTGTCTGATAAAATGGTGTGCTACTGATGAGACTCTGCTGGTTGCTTTTTAATAGAGGTGTTTTCTGTATCTGAATAGTTGTTTGTTTCTACTTAAACAAGGGTATGTACAGGTTGTACTATAGGCGGGTTGAGGAAGGGAAACAATTTCCAGTTCTCTGTCGGAGATTAGCGAGCTTGCATGAAGAGTTTATTACACATAAGTCTCCGTCTGCTGGGTTTGATTTTACTTCTGGAATAAAAATTGAGCAGAAGTTGATTGATTACAATCAGGAAGCTGAAAGATTTGGAGGTCCCTTTTTGCTTGATCATTTGTTTGGGATGGGTAATTTTGCTATGCAAATTTTTGATTTTTAGTTTATCTAATTGTAGGTTATGCTTATGAGGAAGTGTCCGAAGTGTCTCCTGATCATCGTTATATTGCCTACACTATGTATGACAAAGACAATGATTTCTTCAAGTTATCAGTGAGGGACTTGCATAATGGTTCACTGTGTGATAAACCACAAGCTGATTGGGTTTCTAATGTAGCTTGGTCCAAGGATGGGCGAGTGCTGTTTTATGTTGTTACTGATCATTACAAGCGGCCGTGCAGGTCTGTAATAGTGATTGACACACATCTATAGATCTCTCCATTTTTTTCCTGTTTGCAATTTGCTAATTTTGTGTTTCTTCACTGTTAGATTGTATCGTAGCATGCTGGGGTCAAATGATGATGCTGTTTTGCTTCTTGAAGAGTCGAAGGAGAATGTGTATATCAACATTCGGCACACAAAAGATTATAAATTTATAACTGTTTATGTATTCTCAACTACAGCTTCAAAGGTGACATTGTTGGATACTGTTATTAGCATCTTATTATTCTACTTAGCCTGGTTTAGTATTGTGTTAATTTGCTTCTGTGCCTCGCAGGTGTATATGATTGATTCTTCAGATCCATTGTCAGAAATGACAGTAGTGTGGGAGGGTGTGCCCTTTGTCCATTGCATTGTTGAGCATCATGGAGGGCACCTTTATCTATTTACAGATGCTCCAAGAGGTGGACAGCCTGTTGATAATCATTATCTTCTTCGTTCACCTGTTGATGTTGCTTCTGACCAAAGAGTCTGGGAGGTACGTATGGTTAATGCTTGATGCTACTTCCCTATTGGTTTTTTTTGTATACAGAAAAATTTGTTTCAATTTCAAAGGGAGGTACAAACTTATTATTCTTTGGTCTTGGATTATGATGGAATAAAGCAAAACAGCTCACCAAGTTGGCTACACATCTTTTGTGAAGTAGCAGTCATTCAATGAAATTCTCGATAATTTTTTTTCATATGGGGTCATCTGAAAATAGTGTCTTTGTGTTGCTAACGTATAGGTAAGACTCTGACTGGCGTAAATTGTAATGTTGATTGTTATAGGCAAAATTTAGTCTTTGTTGATCCACCATGTTTCTTTAATTCAGTCCATGAGTTCAATGGGATTGGTATTTGATGTTCAGGGTCTAGTCGATATCATTCCGCCCTTGTGGCTTCTCTCCATGTTTCCTTGTATTTCATTACGCTGCTCTTTTGCTGCAGTCTGATGGCTGTGTTCTTTTTCGTTTCATTTTGTTTCACAGGCCATTGATTAATATCTTTGTCAGCTAATTGCTTCTCTGCAGTTAGCCTTGACACTGTTAGCTAATCAATAAAAAGAGGCATGTCATAATAGGATTTCCTGTAAAAAACACACTTTCTTACAATTTGCTACCTAATATAATTTTCTACGGAGTATTTTGTTTTCAAAATTACTACATATTACTTCGTATGATATTACTGTCAGTTTGAGTTGGTTTAAAATAAACTCCGACAGCTTTTTGAAATAATTTCCTGCCAGTTTGAGCTGGTTTAATTTTTAGTTTAAATGTTTTGTGCCTATTTGATGGCTTATGAAATAAATGTAATTTTCAAGACATGCTAAAATTTCTTTAAAATTTGAGTAGAATCCATTGTAGGTACTTGTTTGTAACAAAAGTGCAATAATAGAGAGTCATTTTGTAAGAAAAACAACATTATTATAGGTTATCATTTGTAAAAGTTTTGTTTATAAAGGTAAAAGCAAATGGGAAGAACAAATGTGATGGGAGGGACTATGTTTTATGGTTTTTATTTCGTGTTATCTAGACTCTAGACCTTAATTTATTCATATTCCATGTGAAATGATAGATGACGATTCGATTGTCAAACTTGTAAACTTGATACCATTCCTTAGCCTGGCTTTTAATGCTCAATACAGAATGTATTTGCTGATGACCCTGATATGATCATCGAAGATGTTGATTTCTGCAACACACACTTGGTGCTTATTGTAAGAGAAAGCCAAAAGCTCAGGCTATGTGCAGTTCCTTTACCTTTACCAAGTCATAAGGTAAGATCTTTTATAAGTTATATTGCTCCCCATTCAGTTTTACCGTCTCTAGAGGCCCATGGCTGCTTCGGGATGGGAAAGTATTCGTGTTCAGGATTGAAGAATTTGGTGAAAGGTTTTGTGAGTGTCGCTTGCTGTGACGTCTTGGGAAGAGTAGCAACCGATTTGGATTTGTGCAAACTTGTCATTATATGATTTGATTTTTTGATCTAGGTAATTGTTAGGCAAACTTATCATTGTTGACTTTGCGATGCTTATATTCTCCTTTTCTTGTCTTTATAATTAGTCCTTCATATGTGTTTCATGCGAACTATGACTCTAAAGGCAAATGCCCTTTGGGAAGTGACACTAAGAAGAACAGAGTTGTTCAAATGAAAAACTTATAGTATGAATAGTATGTTTCTACAAGGGTAAACTGTGATAGAACTTTTCTTTTATTCATCATTAAAAGCAACAAATTTGTTAACCAGATGTTGTATGTTACAAAATTACGTTGTGTTGACCATGTTCTCTGACTTTCCGTACTACCTCCCGTTCCAGTTCTGACACTCGACACTCAGGAGATGAGTATCACACTCTGGAGCTTAAATTTCTAGACTAAAAGAAGATGATTATTTATAAAGTAGCAAAGTTCTACTCTTGGGCTTGCACTCGTATCAGATACTTACAATCAAGACTGACTAACATAGATTATTGTCAAGAATGCTTGTTTAATTTAGCTGAATTGCTTGAATATTCCTTTTCTCATCACTGGCAAAAGAAGAGGATTCTTTCTCCGCACAATGTTAAATTGCTTTTGTAGAATATGTAATATGTTTTTGGGTCTCACTCTTTCATTGAGGTGTTTACATTGGTATCATATGGTACTCTTCAAAGGTTTCTTTCCATTTCTGATTGCTACATATCGTTAAGGTCGAGGTCTATTTTTCATGATTCTTGATGTTCATTTACCCTATTTTATGTTTTCAGGCAACAGTTCGCTTAGCAGAGCATTGTCCACGTTTCCTTTCTTTGCCAAATCATGTTTGTCAAATTTTGCCAGGGTCAAATTATGACTTCCAATCCTCCACAATGCGCTTCACAATTTCATCTCCAGTGGTATGAAATAATTCCAATTAACTTTCACCTTTATAAGCAATTCCGATAGCCGATAGGCCCATGCCCATTGACCTGGTTATACCATGGTATGAAAAACCTGTAGTGGTAACAGTTGTGTAATCTCGTTGTTAGGATGTTAATATGTAATGTAACAGGTTGCAGCTAAAGCAGCTCTAATTTCAAAAAAGTTCCACCAAATGTGTTAGTGTTCACGCCTTAAGATCAGAACCTTGATTTGATTTTCCATGTTTTTAGTCTATTTTCTCTCTAATGAGCTCCCTTTTCACAAATACTTAGTTACATACATGATTTGCAAATAGACATTTTTCCTTGTATTTTTTTGTGTATAATAATGGGTAGTAATGTACTCCGTAGTATACTTTAAATTATGGAATACCGGTGAATAAATGGTGATTATTTTGATTATCCGTAACGGTCACCAAAACTTTAGCATTTTTGACGGGTTGTGATATAACTGGCAACAACGTAATGGACAATGGTAGCCTAGTGTTCGATTATGTAATGTATAAATTTTTATCCCCTGGTTATCCATGAATTGTTCAACTGACGAATGATTTTAAGCTTGCTTTTATCATCTCAACTCTTATAGTTGATGTCCCTGAAACCAGCAAATGATTACTGTGCCACTAAGGCTTAAACTAATTCGTAGATGTTTCTCTTTTCCAGATGCCTGATGCTGTTGTTGATTATGATCTTCTTAGTGGCAAGTGGAACATTATTCAACAGCAAAATTTGCTTCACGAGAGGACAAAGATTCTTTATGGGAAAAATTCTTCCTCACTTGATGATCATTCATCTACAACTCTACATTTTGAATCTGACACTGGTGAAAATCAAAAAGATGAAAACCCATGGAATGATCTTTCTGAGTTTTATGCATGCGAAAAGTACACCATTTCGTCACATGATGGGGTGGATGTACCGTTAACTGTTTTATGTTCTCACAGAAACAAAGACGTAAAACAGAACCCTACGTTACTTCATGGGCACGGAGCTTATGGTGAGTTGTTGGACAAGCGTTGGCGCAGTGAACTGAAAAGCCTTCTTGATCGTGGTTGGGTTATAGCATATGCAGA
>JAGPOY010004196.1:9718-21925 GCA_018983105.1 Silene uniflora | reverse complement strand
TTTTCGCTTTCGGTTGATACTTCAATTAGTGGTTATTACTTTTTTGTTTGAATTTTCAGGCGTGAATTGCAATGACGGTTGATACAGACATACAATAGTTAAGATTGTCAACAGTGAAATGTGTGGGATCATGCGATGGTGTTTGTAATGGTCAATTGATGATGTCAAGGATGATTAGAGTGGTATGACTGATTTTGAGAGGGAGGACTGGAGGAGTATAGAGTGAAAGTTGGAGATGACCTGTTAATCAAGTTACAAGTCACCAAGTCTATTTTGAGAATAAGATAGACAAAGTCGGGATTATTATGGGATTAAATGTAATTGGGATTATTCAGAGAAGATGACTGATAGGTTGGATTATTCTCATGAAATAATCCTTTTTTTTATAGAAAGGCATAATCCCTTCCGAAAAAGAATCTAAATGTCACTTATGTTTGTGAGACGATGAATAGTGACATACTCTTAACTTTCCAGGCTTAGGACAGGTGTTTGACTGTTCGGTCCGATTCGGATTGAGTCGGCCAATTGGGTTTTGAGTACTATTCAAGTTACTCAAAATAAATGTTCGACTATCATTCGGTTATCAATCAATTGTAATATTTTCGATCGATTCTTCAAGTTTGGGTTTATTTTGCTAGGTCTACCTATAAATACATCTCCATGAAAAAGGTCCAATGAATTATTAGCACAAAATCAAATGTAATGGGCCAGCCAGCCCAATTATTCAACGTTTGCAGATAATGGTGTAGAGGGGATTCGTTACCAAGCCCGATTATACGGTTATACCCGAAAGTCAAACGCTTATTTATTTTCGAAGAAAGCCAACTTCTACGTAGAACTATAGAAGAGACGCTAGTATAAACTCAAAAGACTTTTAAGAGCATGTACAATAGAGAGGATCTACCCTCCTCTTAGTACTCTCTCTCATCTAAGAGGAGGTCCTCTCTATTGTGGGATCTCCATTATGCATCCTCTTAGGCCCTGTTCTTTTGGACTTAATTTCAGCTTTATTCAGTTCAGTTCAGCTCCATTCAGTTCAGTTCAGTTTAGTTCAGCTCCATTCAGTTCAGTTCAGTTCAGTTCAGCTCTTCTATTCACAAATTAACTCTTATTTCAGTTCAGTTTAGTTCAGTTCAGCTTCTTTAAGTTCAGTTCAGCTCCAATAAGTTCAGTTCAGTTCAGTTCAGATAATTTCAGTCCAAAAGAACAGGGCCTTAGTAAGAGGAAGTTGGCTTCTTCCTCTAATTTTAGAGGAAAGTTTCTCTTGGCCCTTGTGCCCAATATCCAACCAATATTTACTATTTGTTTTATAATTTATTTATTTATTAAGTTTTGTAATTATTTAAATTAAGAAAATTAATTTAAGAGGATCCTCTTTATAGTAGACTAAAATATAGAAGAAGAGGAGGAAGATAGTGGAAATGGAAGTGGGTCATAGAAAAAATAATGTGTTAAATATTGATAGGGTAAAAGAAGAAATAAGAGGATAGTAATGTACTCTCTATAGTACATGCTCTAAGACATGGGACATTTCGGAACATAGGTTTTCGACTTTCAGGGATCGGAGATAAACCAAAATTTCTCTCATATCCATTGCCAAAATCTAATCAAATTCATTTTTAAATTCTAATAATGGATCTCAATTATCATATTATACGTGCTGCAATGGCTGGAAGGACGTCGGGGCAGTGAGTGGTGGAGGTGTCGAGGGTTGGTGGTATGAGTAATTACGTTTGTTATCTTATCCCCTAGGTCTACCAATGCGTCGGTAATGAATTAATGAAAATTGAAATTTGTGGAACTCCTAACTCATTAAACTATGTAATCCTGGAAGGTTTAAAGTTGATAAGTCGCACATGCTTTAAAACCTCAAGTCGGTTGAATAAGGTTGTTCAATAAGATTGTACTCCTCAATCATGTGAATCAACTGTTCTTCTGTTCGAATCATTCTATTAAGTTAGTACGTTTGTTAGTACTCCATCTAGGTATGGCTAGACGGCTAGACCTATTGCATGATATAACAAAACTGCATCTTAAAACTTTTAGAAAATTTACAACGTTTCCCTTTGTTTTTCAAACAACCTCCTATAATTCTCCACTAGAATAATTAAGAAAATTTCTATTGCAGAATAAGCAAAGCACGTCCTTAATGACCACTTATGAGGAATTTTTGTGACCGAGCGACATTTGTCGCACAATCTTGTGGTAATGACTCGTTTCCCGACAAAATTAGTCATCACATATTCGCATAGCCATCTAAGATGAGAAATAAAGATTAAATAGTCTAAGATGTGATTTTTTTTCCCATCATCTCCACCTTTGGCCCAATCAAACAACATAAATAGTTAATTAAATATTTTATAAGAGTATAAATTTTCAAATTTTCACGGATTTAAGACTAATTTAAAACCAAACTTACTTCACATGAGTTTTGATTTGTGCACGACGAGAGCTTAACTTACTCAACCTTTGTCCAAATATTGTGATTTCTACACGTGTGATTAAACTCAAGAAACAAAAGCTTCTTCTTCTTTTTTTTCTTTTTTTCTTTTTTCTTTTTTCTTTTTCTTTACTCCCCTTTCCTCATTTTTTCTGGGAAGAAACTGAAAACACAAAAAATCCGACATTTTGAGTGGCAAACAACGAACATATCCAAGGTTTTTGGTGATTTTCAACTAATTTATTATCCATATAATGCTCAAAAACATTTGATAAATTAACTATGTCCAGGTAATCTTTTTCCCCTTTTTTACTGTATTATACCATTTTATTTAAGGGTTTAATTAATTATGTTTGATTCCTTAATGTTCTATGTGCTGTAATTACATGATTATATAGTTTTTAATTAGATTTGTATTGGGTAGTTTTTGATTTTTGCTGGGAATGTTTGAAAAGAATAAAAATTGGATCTTTATATACTGAAGTAATTTCTGTGATATTTGGAGTAATTGGTTTTATTGAATTGGTGTTGTAATTGCAATGTTATGCTTTTGAGTTGTACCTAGTTAGTAGCAAAGGGTAGCACTCGATATCCCAAACCCGGAAAAAATAGTTAAGGTGATCGATTTTTGCTACTAAAAGATCCCTGAATGTGAAACCGTAGCGTAAATATAAAACAATACGAGGAAAGTTTGCTACTTCCAAGTTTCGTTTCTAGCTCCGCTCCTGTTAATCAAATATGCCTGATGTTTTTGCTGGATGTTCTTTATGTGAATTCAGCTGAAAGAAAGAAGTAATTTTGAGTGATTTGTTTCACTGTTGGGTTGATAAGTTAGATAGTCGCTTAGATCGAAGAGCTTGTCAAGTACTATTGTATGAAAGGCAATCCACCAAATGGTAAATGGAATTATTATAAAGGCTTAGGTGTAACGAGTACGTCCTCCCGTTTCTGTATGAATAACCAGTTAGTTTTGAGCTGAGTTTTAGTATGGAGTATTGCTCATCAGGCTGATGTATATGACAATGATAAGTTTCTCGTCTCTGGAAACTCTGTACAGTTGTTGGTTTCCACCGTTTATTTGTAAACTTCTGTAGCCTTTGAATTTTTGATTTATTAGGGATATTTTTCCCTTGAATATAGACTGGAGGAGGAAGTACCGTAGTAAACAGTATCCGAGATGCTTAGTATGCAAGCAAAGAAAAAGCCTTGTCTTTGGATGGAGGGATTTGAAGGGAAAGGAAGAGAAGGAAAAGGTGGGGGGACAAATTCTTCTCTTGGTTAGCAAGTTGGATTGAAGGGACTTAGAGGGGAGGGAATTGGAGGGATCCAAGTCAAATTAAGGTCGCTCCAACCTAGGAAGAAGTCATGGGGAAAACACTGTTAACCCACTCTCCTTCCCTCCCCTGTTCTTCTTCCCTCTTTTTCTATTCGAACAATGGGTATGTTTGTCTCGTGCAATGCATCTTTCAAGTGTTTCACAAAGAGAAGTGTTGGTCTCGAAAGTGTGTGATGTAGGAATTTGGTGGATTAGGTAACTGCAGAGTCTACCATATGTTTTCATTGAGGACTAAAGAGATGTGTTTTAGACTTTTAGGCTTGAGCCCTTTTTTAAGAACATGGCAATAGACGATGCCTAGTTTCGAATAAGTGCTATTAATAGTTGTTTGAAAGTTTAAACACAAAGGCATTGCTCAGACTTTCTAACAAGCATTTATTTTGTACTTTTGTGTAACACCTTGCTAAAATCCTATTAGGCGGAGCATGCAGTTCACTTTTGTGACTTGGGAGGATATTGGAATCCCTAGTTCTCATTTCTGACCTTAGTGTGTAGTATTCTTCTCTGGGATGTGGAATGATTAGTTGAGATGGTAGACAAATCTTACTACCATGCAATTTTCCTTACGGGTCATTCAAAAAACTTCTCCTTTTGTTTTTAACACAAAGTAATGTTGCGCACATCTGACCTTCTCCAACCTCGCAATTTGTGGATGCTCTCGAGGCATTGTGATAGTGTTGTTGCTATTGTATGGATAAAATCTTAGCAACCTCCATTCTGACCCAAAGTTTGGTGGTTTAATGCATCAAAGGAGCTCACCCAGCACGTTGATGAGATTCTCGTTACCTATAGAAGCATGAAAAAGATATCGTTGTCCGACTAACCCTGTACATTAGCTTTCTTGCTTGCCCTACATTGATCTCATTCCCGTGTGTTGTCATAACTTCATCTGTTGTTTTTCTTTCTGCTTATATTATACTAATTTTCTGCATGTCTCTTAAATGCAGAACCTTGGCTGCTGGAAGTGTTAGAAGGATTGTCCAGACCTTTCTTCAAGATCAGAGATGTAGCTGCAGTAAATTGGATCCATGTTCGAGGTACAATCTTATTGGGAAAAGAAACACATTCGGTCACTTTTCTGAAGTCAAGGATCAATTAAGTATCTATGGCATCCGCAAAATGCATAGTCTTTCTGCAAGTATAACAACACGCCAAGTTCAACTTGCGTGGAAAAAGTTCTTACTAATGCAGCCTCATGGTGGACCCAATTTGGGTTGTATAAGTAAAATGGCTACTGCTGTGAGTTTAGCTTTAAGCCGCTACCACCTTCTTGCTCCCAGTTTACTCGCTGTTATAGTCGGACAGCTTTCAGCTGGACAAAATATGTGGAGTCATACAGAAAGCTTGCCAGTTTCTGAAGCTCTGTACAATCATGCAGAAAATGGACAAATCTATCTGACATCCTTTATTTTTTCGTTGGCGGAGGCTCTTTTTGTTTTTATACGGGCAATTTATTTAGCAGTCATATTTTCACCTTGCATCATGATGGCTCCATTTGCTGATTCACTTGGTGAGGACTTCAGGAAAGCATGGCTTCGTGTTCTACACCGTACTCTAGAAAAAGCGGGCCCGGCATTCATTAAATGGGGTCAGTGGGCTGCAACAAGGCCTGATCTCTTCCCTCAGGATCTTTGCATAGTACTAGCTGAGTTGCACTCCAAAGCGCCAGCTCATGACTTTCCTTTTTCCAAAAGAACAATCGAACAGGCATTTGGACGAAAGCTCAGTGAAATATTTGAGAGTTTTGAAGAGAAGCCCGTGGCGTCGGGAAGTGTGGCTCAAGTTCATCGGGCTACTCTAAAATTTCGGTATCCTGGCCGTCCAATGAAGCCTATTTTAGTTGCCGTAAAGGTGAGACATCCTGGGGTTGGTGAGGCTATACGAAGAGACTTCATGATAATAAATGTCTTTGCTAAAATTTCAAGCTTCATACCCGCACTAAAGTGGCTGAGACTAGATGAAAGCTTGCAACAGTTTGCAGTGTTTATGATGTCTCAAGTTGATCTTGCAAGGGAGGCTGCACATCTGAGTCGTTTCAGTTACAATTTTCGGAGATGGAAGGACGTTTCATTTCCTAAACCTCTATATCCATTGGTACACCCAGCAGTTTTGGTGGAAACCTTTGAGCATGGGGAAAGTATTTTGCACTATGTCGATGAATTTGAAGGAAACGATAGAGTCAAAACTGCACTTGCTCATATTGGCAGTCATGCACTTCTGAAAATGCTTTTGGTATGAGTTGCTGCATTTTTTGAAAACTAAATAAATAGATGCTTTTGAAAATGCTTCTGGTATGATACTGTCACGCATTTCTGAGAATGCTTTTGGAACGAGTTTATGCTACTTTGGCTATTCTCCTTCTAACAGCAAGAAAATTTTCATTCTGGCAAGTTGGTAGTAAACTTGATCATCATTAAGACATTTTTCGCTTGATTTTCCATGCTAGAATTATCATATCTTACTCCCTTAATCCTGTTTTTGCATGGAAATTTGGTATTGGAAGACCATTGAACTTCTCTGATGGTTGAAAGCTTCTGTTTGGGCTTAGAGTGACCCCCTAAATACTTCCCGCAATTAACCATCCCAATATTCAAAAAGTATGTATAGAATTTGAGTAATACTCCTCTACAAACTGATCCTCAATTCAATGAATATTGAATAGTATTAATGATCTTCATTGCCGTAAACCAACTGTTCTACTTGTCAATTCTAATATCCAGCGTTATTGTAAGCTTCTGTCTTGCCGTAGTTTGTCTGAAATTTGCATGATTTTGTTGCTAACTTCGTTGTCTGATTTCTTGTAAATGTGATTTCCTTGCGTCATGACAGTGATGAACTGCTGGTGCATATGTTATTTTTCTGAAATCTACATGATTTTGTCGCTAAAATCATTGTATTATACCTTATCGATGTGAACTCCTGCACCCTGAGTCCTGACAGTGCTGAACTGCTGATCCATTTCTTCTTTTTAAACCACCACTAAAACCTTTTGTAACATTGTTTTTTTTAATACCCATTGGATACATCTATTTCTCACAAATACTTCTATTTTGTAATCTTAGTTATTGAACGGGTCTGCTCCTCAGTTCACTAGCTTTCCTTGCGAACCCATAATACTATATCCAGTTTCTCGTATTAGTCTTTTAATTGTTCACCCATCCATTCTTGTGTGTAGTCAGTCATTGCCTATGCCATCAAACCGACACAATGTTCTTAGACCGATAGGGCTTATATGACGGGTACAAAAACAAGCTGCAGTCAATAGTATCATTGGTTGCCTCACAGCATCATTGTAGCCTACCATGATTCACAACCACATTTGGTAGTGCAATTTTATATCAAACTCCTAGTGTTTGAAAAGGCACGCCTTTCGCTTGGGGCATTGTTCTTTAATTAAAGCGTAGTTGAGCGGCCATTTTAGGCGGTGAGGGTGGAGTAAGAATTGTGTTTTGAATAATTTTTGGTCTATTCTCTTCGGGGATTTTTTTTATTCTTTCTGTCCTCATGCCCAATATCTGAGTGTCGGACACTAGAGTACACAAGGTAATATGAAGAGTGGGAGTAACATCGTTGGAAATTCTATCCATATGTTTTTGTAATTTTAAAAAGGACTTCTGCTCATTGTTTGATTCTTGTTATCTACGAAGTTTAAGATCCGCTTCTGTCTGGTTATCTTGAAGTCTTTTTCTTTGTTACTAGTAGTATTATCGTGTATTCTTTAACAGAGTTAAGCTCTATTTACAGGTTGACAATTTTATCCACGCTGACATGCATCCTGGAAATATACTTGTTCGGCTAAATCAGAGAAGCCCAAAGAAACAGCTCTTTGAATCACGACCTCATGTGATATTCCTTGATGTGGGCATGACTGCCGAACTTTCTAAGAAAGATAGGACTAACATGCTGGATTTTTTCAAGGCAGTTGCCCTTAGAGATGGCAGCACTGCTGCTCGATGCACTCTGAAATTATCAAAACGGCAAAACTGCCCTAACCCTGGGGCTTTTATCAAGGTACCTCCCACCTATAATGTTTCTCACTTGCATGGAAATGCATGAGTCGAGAACTCAATGAATTATCGACTATTAATGTTTCCACTTTCCCTTCATATCAGCCTCATTTTTAGATTGTTTTTGCATATTAGCTGCTCAGGATGACATTTGCTGTTAAACCTTTGTTTACTAGCGGAGATCTGAGGAAATACTGATGAAATCACATGTTTTTTTGGGTTTTCTCATTAGTAGTTTCTTATTTTAACAATTTGGTATGACAGGAAGTGGAAAAGCAATTCAGTTTATGGCGGTCACCGGAAGGTGATAATCTTCATGCAGCTGACTGCATGCAGCAACTACTGGAGTTAGTTCGACATCATAAAGTCAACATTGACGGAAATGTTTGTACTGTGATGGTAACCACCATGGTTCTTGAGGTATTTGCTGCCATCCTTTATTCTCATGAATGCTCACTAGTCTCAATGTATATTTTTCTCCGTGTGTTAAGGGGCAGCCGATGGCAGTTTCGCCGCCAACAAGGTTTTAATACTCAAATTTTGAGTTCACTGCTTAGTCACTTGACTAGTTTAGCTAGCTCAATATGATACTCCGAGTCTCCGACTTTTCAGTTTTGGGAAGGATATGAGTATCAAATTCTTACCCGACATTTTTTCCTCTCTTCTTCTCCTGATCTAGAACCCCTACTAAGATTGGAAAGACAGTCTCCCAGACTCCCCAATATAAAGTACCTAGTGTAGCTTTTTTTAAAAACATTTTTAGGCCTTATTTCTCCAAACATCCATCCATATCATTTTAAAGACTCCATTTCTCAAATTTTTAATTCCTTTTTTTTTTTTCGGAAGACGCATCACCTACACGTATCCTCATTTTGGAAAGGGTTCTTGTCTCTCAAAAGTTGAGTCATGAAGATTTGAACTTGGATATGTACCCCGTTTCCATTTTTCCAACATCTGCACCCAAGTTTAACACAGGCTAGTTGACATGTAATAATCTCGTATGCAATGATATCGTGTTTGGCTTATTAGCATGAGTGAATATTCTGAGTTGTGGACTGTAGTTTCGACGTATTGATGGACTTCAAAACTTCATGGTATTATAAGCGAATGTTTTGAGTTGTGGACGTAACTTGCTTAGTTAACTCACATATGCATACTCAAATCTGATGGCCGTGATTTGCAGGGATGGCAGCGAAAATTGGATCCAGAATATAATGTATTGGACACGCTGAAAGCGATGATGTTCAAGGTGGATTGGGCCGAGTCCCTAAGTTACACAATAGAAGGTCTGGTTGCTGCCTGATCTGATTTCAACTACTCTTTCACTTGCATACTTCAGTTTTTGACAAGAGTTACAGATTTCTCTTTTCAAATATATACAATACGATGACGAAATACTCCATTGTTGTTGTATAACACAGAACACAATAAACTTCGAATGGTATCCTCCACTCTTCAGTAACACCAAGGGATGGATATGATCCCTATACTTCGAATCGTGTAATTTTTTCAATGTAAAATGATGAGAAGCAAAGATTTTGTGAACCCTGGACTGTACAATTTACCTTTTGACTAATCGTCTAGTTAGGTATTAAGATCGAGGTCTTATTCTCCCGTGAAATCCAAGTTTCCCATAAACTCGAGATTTTTAGCATAAAATTGTGGGACAGGTACGTGGATTTGAATGGAGAGAGTATATCACATCAGCTTCGCTAAACCTGTAGTTTCAATAACTCGTTGAGTTTTGAGTTGATATCGAGCTTGAGCTATTCTCGAGCTTACCCCGCAATGGGTAAAAGCGATCACACGCCTTATTGGAGAAAGTAAAAAAAAAAAAATAAATAAATAAAAATAAAAATAAAAATAAATAAATAAATAAATTGGGACCAATTCTGTCACCCAACCCTTGTTACATCACATGGCCCAGAATCCAGACCTCAAAGATTTACAACTGAAAAATCTATATGAAGGTATGGAACCACGTTACATGTTCTATACATCAACCATTTTGGCTTTTTCTTGCTTTGGTTTTTATCATGTTTATGTACTTCAATAGAGTGATCAATTCTTCTATTCTTCTAAATTTCCAATTCTTCTCCGACGTTTGCAATAATTTAACCATGTAAGCTAATCGACAATTATCAAATTCAGACTAGCTAGATTCCTAACTGAAGAATCTAGATATCTTAACTCGTGAGTTGTGACGGATATTTATCTATGAGCGAGGATCATGTGTTCCATTTTCATATCCTACCTGGTCTCGCAACTTCTTTTCACACTTAATCATTAACCCCATTAAATGGATAGCGTTGCAGAAGACAAAGATAATTGGACACCATATGGGATACAGAAATGAGCTAGATATCATCACACACACACTCGATAGCTAATTAATCATCGGGATTTGAGGATGGCATTACTACTTAATTACTTTATTACCTTAAAAAGGTGATAATTAACCTAATTAAAGAGTAGAGACTCATAAAAATAGTTCCACCTAAAGCCCAACATATAATGCAACCAACAAATAATGTTCAACAATTCATCACACTCTTGTAATAGTGACAGTCTCCAAACTCTAAATGCACATAAAAAAGTGGACCCAATTTTATAAAAAAATAAATTCCAAACCTAGAAAATTTACAGATTTATGGTAGACATCGAATATTTAGCCTACAGATTTGTCACAATATTGGATGGTCAAGATTTAATCGTTTGCACCTCTAACCTACAAATCTTAGCCCTCAAAAGTACACTGTACAAACTTGTGGGTCCACACTTCACCTGCTGTCTTTTGTGAGATCAAAATATTGAGGACATCATCAGAAGTTTGGCCTGTTAAATTTTGGTCCACAGCACAAGGGTATTTTGGTAATTATATTCTTCTCTAAGATCGGATATATCTGTCTTAAACAGCAACGAGTCAAGTAGATAGATGAGCAAAAAACTAGAATGCATACGGAATAACAAACTAGTCGTGACTAGACCTGATAGTCGGGTCAACCGCTTCGGGTGCGGGCTGGGTCATTTTCGGATTAACATATTTCGAGTAAGATCGGTCGGGTCGAGTCAATTTAGGTTCGAGTTATTTTTGGGCCAGTTATTATCAAGTTACTTTAGGGTTAATGGACTGTGTGCAATAAACACGCGGGTTATGCCATATTGACCAAGTCAATTCAGGTTATAAGTCAATCTTGCGTCCCTTAGTTCACGTGTCGAGTCAGATACGGGTCAGTTCATTCGGGCATATCAATTTTTCTATATGAAGTCATACTTAGCTCATTTTATACTCAAAACAGATATGACCGTCTTAAGGGAGACCAGTCGGCTCGCAATTTCAGTTGGAATGAAGGGTATTTTCATATTTTGTGATCAAAATATTGAGGACATCATCAGAACTCAGAAGTTTTTCCCAATTAGATTTGGTCCACAATACAAGGGTATTTTTGTACTTTTATACGAATAAAAAGGGTATTTTGATACTTTTGAGTTGGGATAAAAGGGTATTTTGGTAATTTAATTAGGGAGCATATCTCAGTTCAGATCCCATATCTTAATTAACATTGGAAGAAGAGGACAAAATGTAAGGGATGATGGTACTATTGTTGTGTTGCCAAATGAATATAAGTGTTTGAGGACAAATAAATATAGGCAAGTTTTTTATTGGAGGATTTTTATTTGCTATTTTTTGATAAATAAATACAATAAATGAGATGTGCTTTCACACTAGTTGCATAAAGTTAGAATTAACAGTTACCCTAAAATAATTCCTTCCTTTTCTTGTACTTTTGATTTGTGACCATCTACCATGAACTACGTATTTGCTCGTTATTTTACTCTGACTCGGCTACAAGTGTTAGATAGATTACTTTTTGTTGTTTTCGTTTAAAACGAAGTGTAAAAGGCGACGTTACTTCATACTCGGTAATTCGAAAACTGCATACTCGTATCACCCTACTTAAGTAAACCCGATCTTTTCATAATGATCCAAGTTACTCGATCGATACAAAGCTGGATGACTTGTTTCTCATTTATATCAGGTTCTTTCTCATCAAACTTAATGATATAGTTATAATTAGGATATAAAATGCTTATTCTTAATGTAATATTGTAATGTATTCTAGTCATTCCTATTATTTATGGGTGGTGCTCATTCATGTACGGAATTTACTCTTTCATGGACGTAAATGACGGGTATACCCTTTTATTTTAATGCTTCTCTCAATTTTCTCCCTCTAACTTCCACAATCCAATCACCACCGTTCCTCAGCCACCACCCTCAATCCCGTCTCCCTGCACCACCACCCAACGGTCCCAACCGCCTGCTCAGACCACCCACAGCCCAGTCCAGATGCAGCCGCCGCCATACCTACCATTTGCGCCACATTCCCCATCTCCCACCTACCTCAGACCGGACCTGCTCA
>JAGPOY010004194.1:5734-17942 GCA_018983105.1 Silene uniflora | reverse complement strand
TCAGTCTAGAGAAGATTATTCTATGTTTATGAAGCAGTCATCTGGCAAATTTCTGCTTGCACTTGTGTATGTTGATGACATACTCCTCACAGGAGATGACTCTCAAGGCATACAGTCTACAAAGCATCAACTCCATCAAAAATTCACCATTAAAGATTTGGGTGAAATGAGGTACTTCTTAGGACTTGAAGTAGCCAGGAACTCCACTGGAATCATGCTCAATCAACGCAAATACATTCTGGATATTATTAAAGACATGAGATTGGAGGACTGCTCCACATCAGAATTTCCCATGCCCAAAGGTCTCAAGTTATCAACTGACAGTGGAGAAATACTGAGTAACCCTGAACAATACATAAGACTTGTTGGCAGGTTGCTGTACTTGAATCTCACTCGTCCTAACATTTCATATTCAGTGCAGCATCTTAGTCAGTTTCTGAGCCAACCTAGGTTACCTCATCTACAAGCTGCTATCCATGTAGTCAAGTACTTGAAAGGTACTGTCAATGCAGGCCTTTTCTACTCTGCAGAATCCAACATGGACCTAACTGCTTATAGTGATGCAGATTGGGGAACATGCAATTTTTCCTGTAGATCCTTAAGTGGTTTCTGTATGCTGTTGGGTAACTCTTTGATTTCTTGGAAAACCAAGAAACAAAAGACAGTTAGTAAGAGTACAGCTGAAGCTGAATACAGGAGTATGTCACATGCTTCAATTGAACTTGTTTGGTTGCTAGCAATATTGAAAGACTTGAAGATTCAACCAACTCTGCCAATACCATTGTTTTGTGATAATAAGGCAGCTGTTCACATCACAGAAAATCCTGTGTTCCATGAGCGAACCAAGCATCTAAACATAGACTGTCATTTTGTGAGGGATAAATATCAAGAAGGAATGTTGAAGCCTCAACATGTGCATACAGGACTGCAGTTGGCTGATCTCATGACTAAAGCACTTGGCTCTCAACAACATCATTTCTTAGCTTCCAAGCTTGGACTTGCCTTCTCAGATAGTCCAGCTTGAGGGGGGAATATGAGCATATGTGGTAGTTATTTGGTGAGCTGTACATGAGTTGTCATAGAATCATTTGTATATAAACTCATTGTAATTACTCCACTAACTAACTTATCATAATATCACACCAAACTTTATTTACCCTTTGTGTTCTCTTTCCTCTTTCCTCTGTTATTCCTTACTTCTTAAGCTTCATTTTCATCACAACAATGGCGGTCTTTAACATTTCACAATACATTTTAAAATAGTGCAAAAGAACTTTTGGTGAAAATTTACTCCCTCTATCGCACAAAAAATAATAAAAGGAAAATAAATGACAGAGACAATGTGTGTCACAAAGTCACAATACCTTGAAATCACTATTGATTATACGCACTTTGATACTGCATCAAAGGTGATGATGTTCCGTAGGTTAAGGGTTCAATCCTTCAAAGGATGATACATGTATCTCACGAGCTGCCATGAGTAAAGTGATGAACAATTGATAAGTTGAAATGTGATTTTATCATTGAATATTCGAACTAGAAAAATAAAAATAAAAATAAAAATAAAAAACTTACTCTTAGAGTCTTAGTTGTGATGTTTTTTCGACACTTTCTTCACCATGAGAAATAAAAAGTAAACAAGCTGGAAACGTGACGTGGTAAAACTTCGGTCACAGATATCTCGAACCTAACTCATCAAAACATTGAATAAATAATGAGTTGATGACATGAAATTACATAGAACACACACCTTAGTTGGAGGCTTGTAGCAAGAAATGAATGTAACAAAAGATATAATCCAATTCA
The DNA here is from genome assembly GCA_018983105.1 of Silene uniflora. Classification (NCBI taxonomy): domain Eukaryota; kingdom Viridiplantae; phylum Streptophyta; class Magnoliopsida; order Caryophyllales; family Caryophyllaceae; genus Silene; species Silene uniflora. The sequence continues at coordinate 16,136 of JAGPOY010004194.1, read as the reverse complement.
ACAATACGAACACCAAACAAAATAGGTCAACTCTCAAGAAATTCATTTAGAATCGACAAGTGACAAATTTTATTCCCTAAACCAAATCGGACGTGCCCAAGTATGTACTTCGTCAATCAACTAGGCCACCAAACAAATACGCGCTCCCACTTTGTGTTGAGACAATTCTCCAAAGACTGAAGTTTGCATAATTGAATATCAATAATAGGATAACGATAAAATAGCTGAAAAATGAGAATCCATAGTTACAACTTATTGTTACAGTAGGTTGCAGTGTAATAAGCTATAAATTAGAAAATCCCAACAAAGAGCAAATTAACTCAGCATAGCACAATTAACTTTGTAATTTGAGTAGCAACTTCTACAAATCATGAAAATTTGTGACAATTTAGTTGAGAGGGTAAAGTAAAGCTGTGAAAAATTTCAAGATTTGATTCACTCTAAGTATTTTTGATAATTTAAAGAACAGCCTCAGACAACTGAAATTCCGACAGTTTTCTCAGGTTTGCTGCATGACTATTTTTCTGGGATTTTTGTAAAATAAAATTGGGATATGTAAAATCTTATGAATGTATGAATACTTCATATTGAATGAATAATATTGATTTGTGTATAATAAAATTGTAATCTTACAATGAGTATTCTCCCGCTTATATAGTACAACAAACTCTAACAAACTTTCCTAATTTGGTTATCTTGTAACCAACTTTCTTAATCTTAGTTTAGTTAGTTATAGCTAACTTTCCTAATATATCCAATATACCCTCTTCAAGCCAAAACATTGTTGAGAGACAAGCCTAGCTTGTGAATAAAAAAGGTATGTTGATCAGTACCAAGAGCTTTGGTCATAATATCTGCAACCTGAACCCATGTTCTGACATGCTGTGTAGAAAGAAACCTTCATCCTGCTTCTCCCTCACATAATGACAGTTTATGCTCAAGTGTTTTGTACATTCATGGAAAACTGGATTTTTAGAGATATGGAGTGCTGCTTTATTATCACAAAATAAAGCAATAGGCTTAGGCTGCTTTATTATCACAAAATAAAGCAATAGGCTTAGGGATAACTGACGGCTAATCCGTCAAACATTTAATTGTATACTAATTCTTAGTACTCAGTTTTGAACAAATATTTTTATAAATATTAAAGTTACAAGCCTACCTGGAAAGAAGTAAAACGTCATCTATACGAAAACAGGGACTACTGAAAGTTTTACAGTGAAGTTCACGGGAAACAAAATTCAATTCAAGAGATGCTCGAAAAAAGACGGTCTTATATGATCGTCCCTAACTCCTAGAACTGCAATAAAAGTTTTTATTTGTGAGGACATTTGGTGCCTGAAATTATAATTACAAGCATACCAGTAACTGAGTATCATCCAAAGCTCAATAAACAATATCCAAGGATAGCGTTGCTTCAAAAAAGTGTCCATTGACATCTTCTTCTAAGGCAACACTTGAGCTACAGCCACCCCAAACATCACGACATTTTCGGTCCGATTCTGACAAAAGTTCCTGGATCTTGGGCCAGTGGTTCACGATGTAGAAGTGGCCCTTCGGCCGAGCTTCTGTGAAAACCTAACAGAAAATGTCTAGCAATCAGAGTTGTCATTCAATATATCAAGCAGATGCGCTATCCAGAGAGTACTACGGAATAAAGGAGCATCAGACTATCTTTAGGTCCTTAAATTCAACATAAGATCAACAATTTATTTTAATTTTATAGCTCAAAGGATAAATGCGTCTGAGACACTGGCAGAAGTAGAATTTTTTGGTTAATGAATAATGAGTGTTTATTAACATGTTAATTAGGGAATTAGGGTTGTTTCAAAATATTTGGGTTCAGAGTGTTCCGTCATCACTTTTTATTTTATTTTTTTTCAATTTTTATAGAAGACGCTAAGAAACCTAGCGGCTTTACAAAATGTCATCGTCCAAATATTTGTATCTGTTTTCTTTAAAAAAAAAAATTCCAAGAAAGGCCGCTGAGAAGTTCAGCGGCTTTCACAACAAGTACACTATAATATGACAGTGCTGATATGGTAAGCCGCTAAGATTCTTAGCGGTTTTGCCTTTTATATAAAAAAAAAAAAACCAAGTGAAACCGCTAAGTTTTTTATTGGTTTCATATAAAAATAGAAAAAAATAAAAAGTGATGACGTGGACACCATAAGCCCAAATAATTTCATGTGAATGATAATTACCTAATTATTTTGCTAATTAACGCTAATTAACCAAAAAAATTCGCAGAAGTACAGCAGAACTCTCAAGATTGAATGACCCACTTACGTATGAACAACTCTAAAGAATGAGTGTAAACCTGTTAAAACTGACCCGATTTGCACGTACCCAAATAGAGGAACCATATTGACTTAAAACACAAATTAACTACACGTCTACACCCAATTGTTTATTATTACATATTTACTACTTCCTCCCATTTATTATAAGTGTTCCAATGTTGGAAGGGCACTAATATTAAAGAATATTATTAGTTTAATATTTTGGGTTGGGTAGGGGTAAGAGGAATATTATTAGTTTATTATTTTGGGTTGGGTTAGTAGTGGGTGTGGGGTAGTAAGTGAAAAAGGCAAGGGCAGTCGCGACATTTCACAAGCAAAAAACTTACCAAATATGGATAATGGGACACTTATGTGAATAGACCAAAATAGACAACGAGACACTTATAATGAATGAGAGGGAGTATTATTGTAAGAGTAGTTTTTTGTCAAAAACTACCTTATATTTAGAGGTATTTGTAAATATCATACCTTACATTATTTTTTTTGTTTTTAACTACCTTTGTTTTCTTAATTTTTGTTCAATAACTACTTATGGCAAGAGTCTAGCTATATTTGGTCAATTTTCCGACATTAATCTATCTCATAAGACTCTTTTCTTGATTTAATCTTACGTAGGCTCGATTTCGGGAAGTCAAGATGTACACACACGTGACTTTAGTGAATGTTTGTAGTTATTATTGGAGTATATAAACATAAGTTTTGTTTGTCTGAAATTAAATTGCAAGTTGGTCGCGATTGATAATTGTTGTCTAATGTTAACAAAGTGATGTGGAATACGTTAATGTCGTTAAACTGGCCAAATCTCTTCAGATTATCAGCATAGGTAGTTATTGAACAAAAATAGAGAAAACAAAGGTAGTTAGAAGCAAAAAAAATAACGTAAGGTAGTCTTTTTACAAATACCCCTAAATATAAGGTAGTTTTTGACAAAACCTCTTATTATTGTAACAGTAGGTCTTGCTTGCGACGGGTCGGATCTTGCGACGGGTATTTTGTGAGAGAAAATGGGTAGAGGGGACAAGGTGGGCACCCCCTATATGCTTCTCCACTCACCCTTGATGGGTATTTTGTGAGAGAATATGGTATCCGTCACTCATTTGTGACGGATAGTATCCGTCACAAATGAGAATTTGTGTTATTGTAAATAATAACTTGATAACTACACACCTAACATGAATATAAAATGATCAACCCGATCCAACCCGAATTCCTGTAAACCTACCATGACCGACCTGATCTACACACCATAGGGTAATTATGTTTTACATATCGCTCCCATTCATTATAAGTGTCTCATTGTCCATTTCCGTCTATTCACAATAATGTCCCATTGTCTATTTTTGGCAATGTTTTATACTTATTTTAATTACTTTAACCCACAACAATACCCCACCTCACCCTATAACAATACTTATTTTAATCATTTCACTCACAATAATACCCCACATTACCTTCCCTCTCTCCAATTACCTCACCCCACTACAATACTTTACATTATTTAACTCATTTCCTTAATTCTCGTGTCATTCTCACAATGGGACACTTATAATAGATGGAAGGGAGTATATCAAATCAAATCAAATTTTAAAAGAAACTTGTGATTCCAACAATGTGACACGTTAAAGTTGGGAAGCCATTAATTATGTACTTCCTCCATACCATACAAATGGTTACACTTGCCTATTTCGGCCGTACCATACAAATGGTTACATACCATAAATAGCCTATTATTTACTCTTATACCCTTAGTGGGCCAAACCTTCCACCCAAATACTAAACCATTAATCCCCACCAACTCAACATTTAACAATATTTTAACCCAACTACTACCCCACCAACCCAACATTACTTTCCATATTTGCCCTTACTTTTACCCTCTTTTTTTAAAAACCGTTTTTTTTACCATGTCACCATTTGTATGGTATGGAGGGAGTAAAACCCATAATTTCACGGGACAAATGAACTGGGATGCGGGATTATTTGGGCGCATGACAACTATAGCCTTTAGTAATTAATGCGCCTTCTGACCTGTCCTTCAAATACTCTGTCTTTTATGTGTTGCATAAGTCAGATTATTACTTTCATGATTAAACACAAATACACAACTTAGATTGTAATCTCTCCAATCCACACCAAACTCCCCGGTTGCTTTTGGGCGACGCTTTGACCGTAGTTTTCGTCCTTTAAACGTAGAGATTTTTCGCAAAAAATATAATTTTGTGAAAGATATTTTCATAACAAAACTAAATATGTAAATTTTATTTTTCAAAGATTTATATTATTGTGTGAATTAACGGTCAAACTTTTCGAAGTTTGACCTCCAAAAAGTGAATGGGGAGTTTGGTGTGGATTGAAGGGAGTAGTTTGTATAGTCTAGAAGACGTAAGCAGACCTGGTAAATAGGTCATTCCGGTCGGGTTTGGATCGGTTACATCGAGTCGAGTCATTTTTGGTTTGGCTTACTTTTGGATCGGATCATTTTTGGTCGGGTCACTTCGTATCGAGTCATTTTGGTCGGGTCAATCTGGGCCGTTGGGGTCACTTCAGGTCATGATTTTTCCCTAATTAAGTTATTTTTGTGTAATTCCAGGTCACTTAAGTCGGGTCACATTGGGTCGGATCATTTTCGGGTCGGGTCACTTCTTGTCTATCGGGTCACTTTCGGGTGATACATTTCGAGTCTCGGGCCAGCCTTATCGTGTCCGGTCAGTTTTGCCAGGTTTACCTGTAAGTTGTAACAGATTTTCTAAAACACACAGAAATGGTCATATATTATACTCCCTTCTACCCATAATAACTGTACCATTTGCCAATTTTGTTTACCCACACAAATGTGTCATTTGCCATATTTATGACTATTCTACCCTTTCCCTTTTTCATTATTTACAACCCAACCCACTCTTATCTCATTATTTTTCATTATTTAACTCATTTTCTTTTTACCCCAAACAATACTTTTCATTATTTAACTCCATTCCTTTATTTTTGTGTCAAACTCCAAATGGGATAGTTATCCTGGGTAGGAGGGAGTAATATTATATTTAGCATTTAAACAGGAAGAAAACAATAAAATGACCGGAGTACATTATTTTTTACCTGGCAAACAGGTGGACTTTGGTAGTCATTTTCGGGTAAAGCGGCTTAGGTCATTTTGGGGTCAACCTGAAAAATAGGTGAGTCGTCTCGAGTATAGATCAGGTTAATTTTGTCCGGTTAGTTCAGGTACTGGTCTATTTTGAGTGCGCTTTTTTTGGGTGCTTTCGGCTTCATGTTAGATCTGATGACATGGTCGTTTCGGAATAGTTCGAGATGGCCCGAACCAAATTAACCCGACCCATACTCGACCGATTGACCCGTTTTCATGTATACTTAATCATTGACCCAAAATAACCTCAACCGCTAGACTTAAAAATGACGTGACCAACATACCCGAAGCCCGAAATGACAATCCGCCCCGAACTACCCCGCTAATTCAAATTAGAATTAACATGACCCGACCGACCCGTTTACCTGGTCTAAAATAATATTCACCTATATGCCCATTTATTTAAAGATAATTAGGGTTAAAATATTAAAATATTAACTAATGAAAAATGACAACCTTAATTGTTAATTCGTATATAAAAAAAAATCGTTAATATGCCTGGCTTTTGTGCATCAAATAAAAGTCCAAAAAGTGTAAATGGGGGACATGTCAGAAGGTGCATTAATTTACTGAAGGAGTGAGTGAAGGCTATAGTCGTCATACATCCAAAGAATCCCGCGTCCCAGTTCATTTGCTCCGTGAAAATATGGGCACCCAAAAAATAACCAGAAAAGAAGGGAACCCATAAATGCGCTTATATGTGGGCCGCTATTTGACCAAGTTGCATGGAGAAATGGGTATTTTAGGCATAATACACTTAAATCCAGTGCCCCAATACATACAATTCATCCCTGTTTATATGGCTACCCGAAAAGAAGGATAGATTTGGAAGAAGGGGAAAGAGTCCGAGACATAGTGAGATAGACTGATTAATGTTTGAAAGATTAGGAGGGTTGAGGGTAGACCCGTCAAATTCTTATCCGACCCATTTTCGGAGTCAAGACTTGAAAATTTCGACCCAGCGACCCATTTAACCCAAACTCAAAATGACACGTTATTTTAAGGTCGAGCCCCGACCTGAACATGTCGACCCGTTGTGCCAAAGATAAATCAAAAATTTTATTAAATTATTAGGAGTAATATTTATATATTTTTTTTATTAGTTAAAATTACAAATACAATTAAAAAGTCAATTTTATATAACTTTTATAATATTTGATAGTAAAAATAATTAAAAAAAACTTTATTTCAATATAATTAATATAAACATTGAATGTGATTAAAATATTGATTTTATTTATGTTTTTCATATTTAAAAAATTGTTAAAAAAAGGCGTTACAAATTATTCCTTGACCCGTATTCCGACCTTAACACGATCCGCCCGACCTGTATTACCCAACCCGGGACCCAGTGGCGGAGCCAGGATTTCACCCCAGTGGGGGCGAAGTGGTAATGGTATAAGAGGAGCCCAAAAAAAGTTGGAAAATTTTAGCTAAAAAATTTGAAATTTTCGGCTGCCAGCGGGGGCGACCGCCCCTGCTAGTCCCCCAGATCTGCCACTGCCGGGACGGCGGGACCTAACCCCTACATTTCCTGGCACTCTTGATACATAACCTCCACATTTCCTAGCACACTCTATAATATACACTGCATGAAAGATTATTTGCACAAACATATCATAGAACAAATTAATTACCTTGGCATGTGCATGATCAACGTTTGATGGATTGTTCCAAGCAAGCAACCAGTCACATTTATCTCCGGAAGCATTTTGACCACTATACACGATACCTCCACTTGAACCACCACGCCTAAAAATGGAGGAATCAACCTTGTGGATGACCACACCCCATTGTCCATTCTCAACCTTCTCAGGTTGTTGCTCTATGCTGAGGCGGCCATACCAATCCCTGTGCCCGGAATACATGAGGGTACATCCGGTGGCATTGTAGAAGAGACCAACTGTAGCAACATCGTCCCCATACATAATCTTCAGGCTTTTCGCACGTTCACGAGCTTGGACATCTTTACCATCTTTCGTTTTCCATTCAAGTGCTGCAGCTGCTCTGTTTCTGGGTGTTATATAATTTTCACCAGCATAACGTCGGATCTCCCTTAATGTCTCGTCTGTGATGGGTCTCCCAAATACATTGTTATTTCCTACTATAACTTCTAATATTGTTGTACTTTTGTCGTCGTCTTCTTCATCAATGGGCATCGAGCTTTCTATTATTTCTTCTATAGACACCAATCAGAATTCAGAAATTATCTCATAAGAAGTACGGAGTAATATCATAAACAGGACTAGGTAAGTATTCTTCATTTCAAAACTCTAAACATATGACTATATATATATATATATGAGTACTTTTTTCATCTTTATACATGGCCTATATTGTTAGCACAAATCACAAAATCTCATTGAAGACACACCATATCCGTCACAAATGAAGACGGATATCATTTCCTCTCACAAAATACCCATCAAGGGTGAGTGGGGGAGCACATGGAGGATTGGGGGGTGCCCACCTTGTCCCCTCTACCCATTTCCTCTCACAAATTACCAGTTGTAAGATCCGACCCGTCTTCAGCAAGACTTTTTGTAGTTAGATACGGAGTATTCAATTTGACTACAAATTTCTTTCAATATACAAATTTTATTTACTCCGTCTTTCAAAACAACATTGCTCCGAGTTTTACGAAAACTGGACGTTGCTGAGAATTGTAGGTAGCTCGACCGAGCTGAATCTAGCTCGACCGAGCTGACTCCAGCTCGACCGAGCTGATTCGGGCTCGACCGAGCTAACTCTGCGCGATATTTTGGTTTGCTTCTGGAAGTGTCTAGCTCGACCGAGCTATAATTTTCTCGACCTAGCTACCCTTATTCGACCGAGTACGAGCGTGTACTCGACTTAGCACCCCTGCAGGCGGTTGTTTTGAGTCGGTGACTATACCCTTACACTTGTATGAGTCGGAGGTTAGGTGTACACGTCACGTATATTTTGGCTTCTTAATGCATTGTTTCACATATGTACCGGTTTTATTGCTTGAGTTGGTAGGATCCTATAAGGTGGAGAGTATCATCTTACGGTTAGTATGGTTTGTGAGGAGAATATGTGGTTGAATTTGATTATATGACGGATAAAAGTAGGGATTGATGAATTATCGAGTCAAGGCACATGTTTTGGGAAGTGTGGTGAGTAACATGGTAGTGATGATTATATATGGTCAAGTAGTAAGGTAAGTTTGCGGAATGTGAGAATGAAGGAATTAAAGGTACACAAGAGTCGATGGAAATGGGGATTGGCGAGAGATAATAGAGGGGAATAAGAATGATTATGTTGGTAGGATAGATGGAGTAGAGAGACACATAGTAGTCGAGTGTATACTGCGATGTAGATTTGTACATGGTTAGTGTGTGACGATTTGGTTAATAAGAGGCGAGCCTAGTGTGTAATTTTTGGGAAGTAACGGAATGAGGAGAATCTTGGTTTCTAAAAATGTTAAATTATATGCAATCAAGTAAGGGGAAAACATTGAGTAGATAGATGGACTTAAGGGTAATGAGTACGAGTGAATAGCACGTTGAGAGTGATCATGTAAGAAAGTGATGAATAAGACGTTATGGATATGAACTGCTAAGATTGGACTTTTGAACAATGAAAGGATAATGGAATTTCTAAGGAGCTAGGTAGTAGGAGTACGGAATTAAGTTGTTGACGATATTATCAAGTGTAATGAGACAAGAAGGATGGAAGTGAGTTGAGTGGATATTCATGAGATTTATGAGACGTAAAAGTAAAGAATTATGGAAAGTACGGAGTATGATAGTGAGGAAGTGAGATCGAGGAGATATATAGCTATAGGATATGTGAGATGACATATAGCCATGAGTATTTGGAGAAAATAAATGACGGAGCGTTGGATAGAATGATTGCATGGTGTGTAACTTTGGTGGTAAGCTAGAGTTTAGAATGAGCATGAACGGGAATAGTACGGAGAATTGGGGCAATTAAGTTGATGTGATTAATAGAGTGGCTATAGGGAATTGGTTTTCAGGGTGCAAAGAGGCTTTAGGTCGTGATATAAAGAGCATTGATCGGAGGTTGAGTGTTAGTCATATGGTCAAGTGCATAGAAGTTTAACCTTGAGTGAGATATACCTTTTTCTAAGCGGTAATTGCGTGATCAGGTTTGGATAGTTAGATTTAATTACGGGACTATGATATATATATGTTTATGATAGCAATACGAAAGAAAGGCATACGGGTAGTATAATAGAACTAGCATGACTCGACCTAGATGACAGACGACTCGACCGAGCTAGGAGAAGCTCGGCCGAGTCGACTGTAGCTTACATGAGTGGAGAGTTTTTCGACACTTTACAATAGTTTCTGGAAAGTACCAACTCGGTCAAATAAAATTTGTGAGAGAATAACAATTCTCTTAGTTTTCCTTCCAAAAAGCATCTTAGCTAAATAAGGCAATAACTAAAACTTACTTCCATTACATTATTATCTTTTCTTAGCTAAATAAGGCAATAACTAAAACTTACTTCCTTTACATTATTATATTTTTTATGAATATATTATTATAATTAAATTAAATTCATAATTATAATTTCTTCATAAAATAAAATTATTTTGGTATAAAATTATAAAATATATAAGTTAAGTTTTTCAGTAATGCAATAATTACGAAGTAGTATTACTTTAAAGAATAACTTGACACATACTTTCTATTAGCTTCGCGATAAAAAAAACAATTTCATTGAAAAAAAAAATTACAACTTAACTTAATTTCTTTGATTAGTTTTACATTTCATTTTTCTCAATATCAAAATACAATAAAGTGAAATATTAAATATTAATAAGATGCAAATTTAAAAAGGTACATGTGGATTGCATTAATAATATGTATGATATGAGGCAAAATATTCTACGCAATTTTTTTCACAATTCTATTTTGTTGTCTTTTGATACAGAGGTATAGTACAAGTTGACTATCTCTTTTG
>JAGPOY010004193.1:0-12209 GCA_018983105.1 Silene uniflora | reverse complement strand
ATGTATCCAGCCTAAATGTTGTTGAAATTTGGCTAATCTTCCACCCTTTTCACCTCTATTTCATTAAACGAAACGAATCTTCAACTTGCCTCGTATTTGAGTTCACAAACTGCACATTAAAAACCGAGAATAACTATAAACTCCGCTTGCAATTCCGAGCTGCTCTTGCTAAGATGTACGAGTAATTGTTTTCGTACTGCTTGTAAAATATAATGGTTGTGAAAATGAAACATTTCAGAAATGTATATTGCAGCACTGACCTCTAACTTTAGTTCTTTCTTTGTTGCTTGTATTCTTGTGTATCCAAACTTTGAGATCCTCGATAGACTCCAGTCGTTTACCTGCGCAATGTAGATGAAGATCAGTTACATGCCCGTCTATTGTAGACGATAATCACAATCCCATATCCAGTTATATGCTTACATTGTCTGAGAATGGATCCAATGTAAACCCTGCCATTCCTATAACAGCTTGAACTGGAGCAGTATAGTTGGAGTTATTGTAAGTATCGATCCCATTCTGATCTTTAATTGGCATGGCCTTGCATCTTCCTTTATATATCGCGCAAGTTCTCTCGTAGTTGTGAACATGCCCAAACAAGGCTAAATCAACCTAAAATTGGCAGTCAGAACCAACAGGACGAGTTATAGCAAGTATAAGATCATATACATATATTAATAATACTAAAGAAGACGACAATAATAAGTACCTTGTTTTGAAGTAGCAATGGCTCTACATAATTCACGAATAATGGATCAATACTCAACAAAGCCGCTTTGGCAGAGGTGTACATTGGCCTGTGCCTGCAATAACCGAAGATCTTTGCATTAGACTTAACTCTAATGATTCAAAATTTCTAAAATAAATGCATATTAATACGCTCTGAAATATTCCGTGAGTATGTTGGTACTCAACTAAAACTTTGACATACCCTGTAAAAATGAGCCAAGGAGTTCTTGCCCTATTAACCGAAGCCATATCTGATTTCATCCACTTATACTGCACAAGAGCAAACATATGAGCTAGGCAATCTCCGTATTTACCGAGTATGTTTGTTTTCCCTGGTAAGACAAACACAAGAGCAAGATATGCGAACTAGGCAATAGACATGCTTATATATGCATACCTGTTCTGAATTAGGCTTCCAGTCATGCTCAGTAGATATAACAGTGAAGTGTACAGGGCCTTGCTCTATGGAGTACCAAGGCTTATCCTTGGCTGGCGTAGGCATTTGGAAATAAGTCTCATAAGGAACGCCACATTCTCCTCCAGAGTCCGGTGTTATATATACTGATCCTGAATCAATGTAGTCCCTACTCATCATCACAATGAACAAAGATTCAATATGTTTCTCGGAAAGTGAAGTGTGAAGATTAATGTTAAAACCAAATCGTTATTGTTTTGGTCGAAAAGTAGACGTTAAGGTAGTAACAAAAACCTTTCATGGTTGCCAATCGCTGTCATATAAGAGAGCCGAGAAGCAAAAGGAGTGATTTGATGAAGAAAATAGTCCCATTCAACTAGGAAACCAGTAGCATAGCTTATATCACCAATGTGAAAAACGGAGTCCACGTTCCCTGATGCTACTTCCTCTGTTAATGCGGCTGCTACAGAGAGTGATCCTGGCTAATCGATGCCATCAGAATTTAAATTTAATTAGTTGGTGATCAATTATGAACAACTGTAACTAAGATATTAGAATGAAAACCATAACACTAAGAAAGTGCCTATTAAAATAATTGCAGCAGTGTTTGTAATAATCACCTGAATATAATGCTCAACTGTACCATCTTGGGGAGCTTTACCCATGTCACCAAATGCTAAAATCCTTAACTCGTCTGATCCGCTGGATGGCGGTGTCCGGAATTGGATGTTATCACTCCACCCAACAGAATCACTGCCCAATGAAAGCATAAACAACATTGTTGTAATGCCTCAAAGGATCCCATTTTGTTTAATTTTTGGCGAAATCAGAAATGGGAAATGTGAAGTATATGCATGAAAGATAAAATTACCTTCCTAGTTTGTATGAAAAAATGGTTGAAGGTGTAAGGCCTGTCATAACAGCTGTATGGATATAACCTGGATTGTGCCACCCGAAATCTTGCGCCGGGCTTTTTACCTGATTACCTATATGTACATGCACCAAATTTCACATTATTACTTCTAAATCTGAGTGTTTTAATTAGTGCTACATCAATAATCTGTAGTGTCTTTGTGCATCAAGTCTTACCACACATATCGCCTTGTGTGAAAGTTGTGACAGTGGAAGTTTTCGACATGCCGTTACCATACTGTACTTGTTGAGGTTGAATACTTCCACTCACCCATGTTACTCTCATCTGCACATAGTTAATTAAACACTTTCCCAAAGTTAAACACCCTTAGAAAAGACCAACATTTAGAAAATACGATATTCTTATATTTGGCAAGCAGTACTGAATCTCGGTGTCATCCTTTTATATAAGTCCGTAGAATAACGAAAATGAGTATGGTTATGTATATGTACCGCGGTAGCAGTGGAGTCGACACTTGATAAATGTGGATAAAGAGGCTTGTTAGGATTTGCAAACGGAAGTGGATGATCAGTCCTCTTCAAAATGCAAGGAGTTTCAAAACCGTTGGCGAAAAGCACAAATTCGATGTCTGTACGAATGTTGATGACATGAAATGTCAAGGAGGCACTGCAAGTATTGATTAAGCAACCTCCGTCGTCTGCCTTCTCTTTGCATTCACTGTTTTTGCATGCTAAATAGTCTGCATCACTTTTTAAATATGCAGCCTACAATTGGGAGAACAAACATCAGGTCAGGTGAGTATTAGTCACTCCCTCTTCCTGGTTTAATCATCATCCACCTCAAATAACCCACCAATTTCACACCTCCATCGTCACCATCAAATCTCCATGCTTGTTAGCGTAGAATCAAGCTTTGGAATACCAAAAATAATCTCCATTTTCATTTCTCTAGTATTGTAACATTAATATATACAATGAATTAATGACGCAATGTGTCCGGTTAAGTCTGTTATGTCGAGGAAATCGAGTTTGTTATAGTGTCGACTGAAGGCGGTGACTCGGGAGGCGGATAATGGTTAAATAACTGGTTAACCAAGTAACATGTAATAAGGCTCATTTAAAGAAGATGTGGTATAAAAGTGGGCTTGTTAGGAGATTAATGAAAGGTAGGAGTCGTGGGACTATTTTCAAAAGAGACGTAAAAAGTTGGATTATTCTTATTAATTCTTATACTCCCTTCTATCCAGGATAACTGTCACATTTAATTAAAATACTCCACTCATATAATAATTAAATGAGACAGTTATCCTAGATAGGAGGAAGTATCATCTTACAATATTCTAAATGTGGAAATACTCGTATATTTTTGTACCATCTTACATACATAAAGTAACTTTTAAAATCAATCTCTAGTTGTATAAGGAATGGAATGCTTAGTCAACCAAACACTTGTATATGTAAGAGTTTAGAAGACACAAGTGATTGCTAAGAATAAAATGATTGAAGTTGTATTGAACATGAGAACCATTAGTCCCTTATCTATAAAACATACGTACATAAGACGATTGAGTGGAGGCTAAGCAATCCTAGATCAGTAGGTCTTGCTTGCGACGGGTCGGATTTTACGACGAGTATTTTGTGAGAGAAAATGGGTTGAGGGGACAAGGTGGGCACCCCCCATGGCCCCATGTGCTTCTCCACTCACCCTTGATGGGTATTTTGTGAGAGAATATGGTATCCGTCATTCATTTGTGACGGATAATGTCCGTCACAAATGAGAATTTGTGATCCTAGATAACATCAAACCATGCATACAGTTTAGTTTACCTTTCACATCACACAGCTATTTTGACCTTCACCCTTTTATTATCACACACACGGTACGTACACATTTTTTTTAATGAAACTACAAAAACAAAAAAGTACGTACACATCTCTTGAAAGCAACTCATCTCTAACGGTTCTACTCCTCTCTCCATTCAATTACGTACATCTCCCATTTTTTAATTTCTTTTCATGGCCACACATTACCAAATTGATCGATTGAGATATTATCGAAAAAGAAATGGCTTCGAGTAATGGAGTTATTATAATAATATCATTAAGAATAATATGCGGAATATTGGACAAATCTAGTTTCTTTAGCGGTTGAAAATATGAAAATACTCGTTATCTTCTTATTAATTTTTTTTGCGTAGGAAGATCATTGATAAGTAATTGTGTAGTGCTCCAAAATTAATGTTTTTAGTGAGTAGTTAGTGAACAATAAACAAGTTTGTATATTATTTAGAACTTAGAAATCAGATACCTATAATGGGTTTTATTGGTGGTTAAACATTAATTTATAAATCAACATAATACGGAGTACCTAAGTAAAGGTTTTGATTGTATCATTATTGAGTAGGTTTACAAACATCAATTTTCACACCCTCTCAGGCTCTCAATTCAAAGTTCTATAATCATTATATTGTTATAATATATCCCTTCATCCCGATCATTTGTTTACCTATTCCATTAAACATTAGAAAAAAGGCTTAGAAATTGTGTAATGAAAAACAGAAAATGTAGGTACGTTACCTTAACCGGGTAATGGCAAAGGAGAGGCAAACTGGTAAGATCTCCCGTCTCTTTGTAAAGGATAGTGTTGAGAAGACAGTCCTTCACACTGAATTATTATGAGTACAAATATTATTACTAGAAGGGATGTGTATTAGACAAATAAAGGGATACAAGTAGAGACGGAACGAACGTAGTAATACCTTGAATGAGAAGGAGAGATCATGGCAACCCAATGCTTATCAGACGGCCGCAATACACCGGAGACGGTCACGATCACATTCTGCTCATCAAGTAGGGAAGAACCCACATTGGTAGTAATCTTAAGATAAGGATTTACATTTAAAGGACAATCTATCAATTTCCTTCTATTAAGCATCCTAAAATGAGGAATTTCATGCCCATTTTCATGTAAATCTTGACCTCTAAAATGCACATTTCTTAGAGAACTTGTTGTTGTTGTTGTTGTTGTTGTTGTTGTTGTTGTTAGTGCATATGATGAGTTTGATGAGGAAATAAAGGAGATTAATACGACAAGAATAATGGGTATCATCTTGGATCCTTGTTGTTCCAACTTACTCGGAGTTTTTAACTTAACCATTTTCTTCTTATTTGGTTTAGAATGTTTTGCTAATAGTTGGTCAAATTATGGGTTTTATATAGAGATATGGTGTAACTGTCTACACCTTGCTAGTTGCTTGCAAGGCTTAGCTTGTAGGGTCGAATACAAGAGTTCACTTTTAATTTGGATTTTGCATGCATGTGAGATGATATGCTAAGGTCGGCCAAATAAGTATATTCCTTCTAAATACACAAAATTATTCTATAATTCTTCCAATAATGGAGTAATTTCATAAATTGCAATTATGTTATATAACTACTTGATTTTTTGACAATAATGACTAAACCATTTTAAGTGAGTAATTATTCTCGAGCTAATTTGATCAAAATACTAAATCAATCTAATTTTATACTATTTTCTACCTCGTATTTACACGGTTTCTATTGGAATATAATTCAAATATTCTGATAATTTAGTCTATCCTACATTTTAGGAATAAGTTAGTATATGGCCTAAGTTAGTGGCCTTAGCTTTGCTTTTCTGTTTCCTGTTTTTCAGAATTGAGGGTAAGATTATTGGTGGGCTTGAGACAAGACTCACATGAGTCTTGAGACAAGATTCACTCAAGATCCCCAATAATCTACCAAAGTCTTAATGTAGTCTTAAGGTGAGTCTTGAAAATCCAAGACCCACCTTAAGACTTTTGTGGGGTCTTGACACAATATTCAAGGAGTGGTATCCAATGAATGGGTACCATGTGTTGTTAATTTTTTTTTTTGCTTTTTTTAGACCTCCTTTTTTCAAGTGGAATGGAAAAGGTAGAGTTTGAGACGAGTCTGACGGATAATGTATAAAGTCTGAGATGACTCTGAGTTGAGTCTGAACAATAAAGAAATAATAAAAGTGGGTGGAAAGCTGAGGTGGCAGAGTCTTAAGACTGAGCAAAATCTGACCAATAAACTTACCCTGAGGAGATTGTTGTTCCTCATTTTCTGGCAGTACATTAGACGTGCAACATGGAGTTTGTTGCCTTAGATTTTTCCTATTTAAGCATGTAAGTTTTATTGAGTTAATGCAAGCAATTTCTCCCTTCTTCATCATTGTTTAAGTAAAACCTCACAATAAATCACAACAAATTGGTATCAGAGCTTTAGGTTTCGTATCCTAGGACTTGTCATGGCTTCCAATGGGTCAAGCTCAAATAATCTTTCTCATTTGCCAATATTCAAGGGTGTACAATATCAATTCTGGGAATTGAAAATGCGTACTCTGTTTAAGTCACAAGAGTTGTGGGATTTGGTTGAGCATGGATTTAAGGATATTAAGTCCGCTGAACCAGATGCTGCACTTAAGGAAACGAGGAAAAAGGATGCCAAGGCTCTGTATATCATTCAGTAGGCCTTGGATGATGTGGTCTTCTCTCGTATTCCATCTGCTACTACATCTAAGGAGGCCTGGGATACTCTGAAATCAGAATATCTAGGTGACAAGAAGGTAGTCAAGGTAAGACTACAAACCTTAAGGAGAGAGTTTGAGATTTCTCTCATGGGTGACAAACAGTCCGTGCAAGACTATTTGTCCAAGGTGTCAGGGATAGTGCAGCAGATGAGGGCATATAGAGAGAAAATGACAGATGAGCAGGTTGTTGGGAAGGTGTTGAGGAGTCTGACAAAGAAGTATGACTACATTGTGATTGCCATTGAGGAATCAAATGATTTAGAGAAATATTCATTTGATGACTTGATGGGATCACTGCTAGCTCATGAGGAAAGAGTGAACAGATCCTCAGAGAAGAAGGAGGAGCAGACATTTGTTTTCAAAGGTGACTCCTCCAAAGACAAGTCAAGTAGGTCAGGAAGAGGTAGAGGAAGGGGAGGTTTCAGAGGAAGATGGCGTGGCAGGTCATCTGAAGCTCAGGCTAAGAACACTCAGGTTTTAAGGGGTCCTATGAAATGTTACTATTGTAACAAGCCAGGCCACAAGGAGGTCAATTGATGGCAGAAAGAAAAGGATCAGAGTGATCAAAAGACTGACCCTAAAGTTCATGTTGCAGAGGCAGAAGAAAGACTCTTTCTTACTAGAGATGGAGCACAAGAGACTGCTGAGAATGTTTGGTATATTGACAATGGGTGTTCAAACCATATGTCAAGTACCAAGTCTATGTTCAAGGACTTAGATGAGTCTAAGACAAGCAAAGTAAGACTTGGGGATGACAAGCAGTTGAGTGTGGAAGGTGTTGGAACTGTTGCTATCAAAACTGAGCAAGGTAACATCAAACTACTCCATCATGTGCAGTATGTGCCTCTATTAGCCTACAATTTGCTGAGTGTAGGTCGGTTGTTAGAATCTAGTTTTTCACTACTATTTGATAATAATTCCTGTGAAATTAAGGATAAAAAATCAAATGAAGTAGTGGTCATGTCACCAATGGGAAGGAATAAAATGTTTTCCTTAGATTTGGTAAGGAATGTTAGTAGAGCCTTGACTGTGAAAGAAGATGACAAGGCTAGACTGTGGCACCTAAGGTTTGGGCATTTAAATATGCAAAATTTGAGGTTACTAAGCAGTAAGGGAATGGTAGAAGGGTTGCCAAGATTTGGTGAACTAGGTCTGCGTGAAGGGTGCATTTATGGGAAACAGTCAAAGGGATCATTTCCAGTTGGTAAGGCATGGAGGGCTGGAGAGTGTTTAGAGTTGGTTCATGCTGATTTATGTGGGCCAATGCAAACTGAATCTCTAGGTGGGAGTAAATATTTTCTGCTATTCACAGATGATTACAGTAGGATGAGTTGGGTGTACTTCTTGTATTCCAAGTCTGAGTCATTTGAGTTTTTCAAAAAATTTAAAATCATGGTGGAGACTTAGAGTGGAAAGAAATTGAAGTGTCTTATGACAGATAGGGGAGGTGAGTTTACCTCAAAAGAATTTACAAATTTCTGTGAGAATCAAGGAGTGAATAGAGAGTTGACTGCTCCATATACACCAGAGCAGAATGGTGTTGCAGAGAGGAAAAATAGAACTGTAGTTGAGATGGCTAGGAGTATGTTAAGGGGTAGAATTCTGCCAAATGATTTGTGGAGTGAGGCAGTGTCAACTGTTGTGTACATCTTGAATATCTCACCAACCAGAGTCATTCAGGATAAAATACCTTATGAAGTTTGGAAAGGCAGAAGACCAAATGTGAAGCATCTCAGAGTGTTTGGATGTGTAGCATACACTCTAGTTAATTTAAGAATAAAGCTTGATGAGAAATCTATTAAGTGTGTATTTATTGGCTATGCTACTCAGTCCAAGGCATACAAGTTATATAATCCTGAAAATGGAAGCATTATAGTCAGCGGAAATGTGATATTTGCTGAGAATGAGGTCTGGGATTGGTCACAACAGGTCAACAATCACTACAACAAAGTACATCTTTAGTGGCATTTAATTGGAACTATAGCGGCATATGTAAATGCCGCGAAAAGATTTAGCAGCATTTGATTAAATGCCGCCTCATGCAGTGTCGCTAAAAGTCCTAGTGGCATTTAGTGGATATGCTGGTAAAAGCCAAGATAAACGCCGTCTAAGCCCTCTTTATGATTCTTAGATGACCCACTTTTCTTTTTCCTTTAATATCATTTTTTATTTATTGATAACCGTGCCATTTTTTTAAAACCTATTTGGCTTTTTGGAATTATTTTTTGTAAAATAAAAAGTAAATGCTTAAAAAGGGTAAAACCAAATAAAATACTCATTAGCATGTATATTGAAAATTAAATCTGTCATTACAAAAGGCTTATATTGGTCAGTATCGACTCATTCATTAATACCTAATCAAAAGATAACCTAAGCCTAAATTGGCATCACCCAAAAGTAAAAATTGCTAGAGTTTATAGCTATTGGAACATTTACAAAAGCTTCAATTTCTAGCCTAGATCTCGCAGCACCTCCAAATCTGCTATAACAAGGCTTTCGCAAAACCAAAATGCCATCTATTCTTCCGCTATAATCCAACCTGGACAAAAGAAACCAAATATTATTTCGCGCATTACCCATAAAATTTACATGAGAATAAATACTACGGACTATATATGGATCCAATACAAAGATAGTCTATCTGTGTTTGAGTAAAAAATATGAAAGATAAAGACTTAAAATTTCAATGGCCATTTGTCTGAACTATGAAACAAATGAAAGATTGCAGCGGTCTTCCGGGCAACAGTCTTTCGGTCATTATGTGTCTCCAAAACACATGAGCTCGGGATGGTCTGGTAAAAGGAAATTCATATGACAAATTACAGCTATTATGAACATATAAGCTCTAAGCTAAGAAATTATGAAATTTGAAAAAATCACAAACCTGTTATTCAATCACGAACACAATTTTTCGATCCAGCAGTGTGTGCCATAACATGGCACTCATGACTCTCTCTATTCTTAATACACTGCTCCTGTCCATTTTAACAAAGTTTTAAGATGAACAAATTAGAAGACTAAAAGCTATTTGAACCAATTATAGAAAGTAGAAACTAAGACGACGACGACAACAAGAATAATAATAAAAAATAATAACTAAGTTAAGGCGAAAAGATAAGCTCCGCCTTAACCTACGATTTTTACTGTATAATTAACAGATATAAGTGAACCTGGCCTACAAAAGATTTAAACAAAACAGCCTTATTCATTTAGACATCCGTTCATGTTTATTACTTAGAAAAAGATGACATGGATGTGCTCAAAATTACACAACACAACCTTGTTCACAGGGTACTGAGATTAGCCATGTTTACCGTGTAGTGGCCACATTAAGACGTGGCAACTAATACGATGTAATTAATAGGGTACACTTCATATGAAATACTATGTGCATAATTTAACAATGGTCTCTTTCAATATTCCTCTATTTTGCGGCCCTGTTTTAAAGCTTAAGCTCTAATGTGACTAATGTATGCTGATCATGGTACTAGACATTTTATGAAGGGGAAGACTAAGTAGCAAGTACCTTAATGGCATTAGACATTACTTCTTTAACCTTCTTACAAAAAATAACAAAGTTAGAACATAAGGCAGGGTTCCCAGCCATTGTACCAATGAAATGAGCTAGCTGAGATCGTTCACCCTCCACTGGTTGCCAATATATATTCCAGCCAACCGTTATCTTATTGTTCTTAGGTAAATTCCAGATATAGGTACAGGATGAGAATGAACTATAAAGATAAAGAAAGAAAATAAAATTTAAGTTACATTATAAAAGGACTTAAATGAGAAGGACTTTGAAAACACAATTAGCATTTTCAATGAGATAAAAAGTAAAATAGTTGGGGATGGGAGAAAAACTAAAAAATTAAACAGTGATTTAGTAGGACATCATCAATAACCAAAATCAAACATGGATTAGTATAGTAGAGAAATAAGCATGGTAAGGATTGTGATACAATAGCAATTAGCAGGTAAGGTATCAGTCTTGTGATGTTTGAAATAAAAAGGGTTGCTACTCCTCAACTTCAATGTCTGGTTGTGAAAAGGCTATTTAATTTGGACACGCATCAATACTTATATATGAGAGACCTAATCCGTCGACAATCTTTTTACAAAGTAGTTTAACTAAGACCCCGAAAGAAGTATTAGACCAAGAAGGAACCTTCCCGTCCTTATCCTTGCTGAAGGCAAAACCTTAAAAAATCGGAAACCCCACTTAGATACTCATACCTATTGTCACTCGCAATCCGTTTGCGATTTCTACCTACAATGATCATGATACCATAACATAAATTTGTTTATCATATCTAGGGAATACCACGATTTGGGATCTAACAATATTATTATATATCAGTCGCCACTCGCCACTCCCCTTTCAAGTTTCAAGCAAGCAACAGTCCAACACGTCAAGAAAACATATGAAAGGTTTGACAAAACGAAAAGTTCTAACTTTCCTAAATTCACAAGAACAAATAATCAATAAGCATACTTATAATCCAATCAAATTTTGCCTCAAATATTTAAAGCACACAAATTTTAAAACATTTAAGTTCGTCTTAAACTTAGAACGGGTATGAGGGTAAGACAAAACCAATGTGCTTTAAACAAGAATCAGGCAAATTGAATTAAAATTTCACGCTCTGCGGTTAAATACAAGTTAATTTGACACTTTTTTCGCATAACTTGCAAGTTACAAGATTATTTTCGTCTCGAATTTTGATTAAAATTACATTTTCCTTCTTACTAACTACCACTTGTATCTATAGTTTCAGGAAAATCTTTCCCCTCTCATTGTTAATAGCAAAGATAAACAATACTCCGTACTTCGTACTACAACTGTATAATAAGAACGCTTGAAATATCCGAAACATTCAAGACGACAAAGCAATCTGGGCTTCTATCTAGCTACCAAAATTCAAGAAGGCAAAGCAATACCAAATGGCTAATTCAATCATTCTTATTCTACTGTTAATTCTAATAGTGTAACAAATGAAATCTCAATTGAACATACAAATTTCATCCTTGTGGCAATTAATGTTTTCGAACTTCTAATTAAACTTCTAATTTCCGGTTAAAATCAAATCATCGAGAATTCGTCAACTACTTTGTGCTTGAAGTGTGATGTTTACAGTAATCGTCAACTACTAAACCACAGTAATTTCCGGTTTGTATCATAATCTTTACCTAATATTGGCGGAATTAAGACAGCTGCAAACATGAGAGTCATACGCACCTGCATTCAAACGAGCTTTCTACAGCTAAGAAATCAATTCAATTAGGAAGAATAGAAGAACAAACCTGGATGAAAGCACCGATCGAGAAAAACCTGGATGAAAGCACCGATTGAGAAAACAGATTTAGGGTTTAGGTGTATTTGGGAGAAATAATGTTATTTGGGAGAAAATTCATCAGGAAAATAGATTTAGGGTTTTTGGTTTTTTTGAAGGGGAAATCACATTTGTGAATAGGTGAAATAGCGGTAAAGACCAAAGTTATTATGCGCGTGGGGCCAAAAAATTGCTTTGGCGACGTTTAGATCATTTGTCAGAATAAATGCCTCCATAAGTATAACTAAGGTGGCATTTTGACATTTGCCGCTAGATAAATGCCGTT
>JAGPOY010004192.1:0-12210 GCA_018983105.1 Silene uniflora | reverse complement strand
TGAATTAGGTTAAAACTACAAACAGGTATAGTTTATATAGAGAGGTGGCAGGAGGGGCCTAATTAGATAAGTGGGCCTATTATGTTAATGGCCTGTAAACATTAACCGTAATCCACTTATTCTATTGCTCTTTATTAAAACCCGAAACATTATAATTAACCGCTATTATCTAAAGTGACGGACGTCAGTAATTAGGTCCACATAATAGAGAATTAATTATAATAATTCTTACACTATTTACTCGACCTAATTCGAGTGCGTGATGTTTAAAATCTGTCTATTTACTCGACCAAATTTGAGTGAGTAGTAATGTCTAAAATTTCGGCTCTCCTCTTGTCGTGAGACGAGGCTATTTATTTGTCGTAAGACAAGAGTATTTCTTTATGAGTGGGTCGATTGTTACCCCTCGTATTGTCGTATGTACTGGCGAGTTACGCACTTATCCTGACTGGCGAGTCGATTACGCATGACTATTATACTGACGAGTTGCGGTTGTTACCCCTCGTATGTACTGGCGAGTTACGCACCTCTCGTGACCGGCGAGTCGTTTACGCACTGATGAAGAGGAAGATTATGAAGACCTTAAAGATATTTTTTTCTTATTAATTAATTATATATTGTATTTTGGTTATTATTTAATTGCAAACTCATGAAAATTTTTACAAATTACCATAAGTTTGAAGGAGGGTATTATGGTATCTAGAGGAAGAATAGGAAACACAATATGATAAATATTGTGAGAGTATAAAATTATGATTCTTATCTTATAAAATAAGTTAGATCTAGGGTTTAGGTCCAAGGAGTACTAGTATAAATACGGACTTATGTATTCGTATCATGGACACAATTATATTATCAATAATAAAGCATATGACATATATCTCTCTATATTTTATCATGGTATCAGAGCCTCTCTCTATATATCTCTCTATATTAGGATATTAGGCCCATTAGAGGCCTGCTATCGTCTAGGGTTAGTTAAGAGTTACTACGACGACTATCGTCTAGGTTTACTCTACTACGGTTTATTATATATACACATGCATGTATTGAATTGGAATCAGATCACACATCAATAATACAATTATCATTTATGCATTACTCTCCCTTCTATATTCTTATCATGGTATCAGAGCCTCTTTCTTGAGGAATCTAAAATATCGTTTCCGCTTTCTTGCCGGTGGGCGAAGATCTATGACGCTCACCGGCGGGATTTAATTATTTAATAGCTATTCCAATTTTTTTTTTAGCGAGGCAGTCGGCAAATCATAGCTTTCAATAATCAAACCATTCTCCTACTATAAACAAAGCAAGTGGTGATATGGTTTTCTTTACCTACCCAAAATATTTCTACCTAGCATCTCCGGATCGAAATTTATTTTGAAACATCTTTTTTTTTTTTCGTTTTCTTTGACATTTGATTTAAATTCTCTTATTCGTTTAAGGTGGTATCTAAATTGATTTATTTGGAGTCCGAAAAAAATTAACGTTCTCCAGATCTTGAAATTAACGGATAATTTTCCGTTTTATTGATATTTGTCAGGTTCGATTAGGGTTCCTGCAAATTAACTCATACTTCCAACAAGTCCGAAAAAATTAACGTTCTTGTTCGGAAATTTTCTAGCGAGTCTTAATACTCGTTTCTTGCCAACCTTGCGGATATGAAGAAATTAATGAAGATGAAGAAGATACGAAGATTTTGATTTTCTTTTTATTTTGTGTTTTATTTATATTTCTCCAATCGTAAAGTTTGTACTATGTACTGCCTTTACGATTGCGGGAGGGTATTAGGATATTAGGCCCATTAGAGGCCTGCTATCGTCTAGGGTTAGTTAAGAGTTACTACGACGGCTATCGTCTAGGTTTACTCTACTACGGTTTATTATATATACACATGTATTGAATTAGAATAAGATCACACATCAATAATACAATTATCATTTATGCATTACACTCCCTTCTATATTCTTATCAATTCCGCTGTCTCTAATTCTCCATAACTTGGTAGCAGTGACATGAGCCAACAATCAAGTCACGGTTGTTCGATGATGTCTGATTCTACATAACTTAGCTTGTGACGATTTTTCAATGTATCTTTACGACGTTGCTAGTTTGCTACGAATGTCATGGCAATGGCAAAATAAACTAAAAAAAATGATGAAATGAAAACAAAGGAAAAATAAGTAAAACATAGCAAAGGCAAAATAAACTTAAAAAAAAAAAAAGGATGAAATGAAAACAACGGAAAAATCAATACTATATATTAATTCTAGAAACCAAGGGACTTCAATGTAATTAAATAAATCTATAGAAATTAATTATACTATATAGTTTTTAATCATAGCACTGTGCGATGGACCTAAAAAAGGGACTTTATATTAATGCAAATATTATATAGTTTTGCCTTAAGTATAAATTTAGAAAGTATCGGAATATGGAGATTTTCCTTAAAATAAACATGTCCCCTTATGGTACTAAATTATTAATTATATAAAGAAGATGTTAATTTTTTAACATACACTAATATAATATTAGTATGTTATATTTTGAAAACTATTAAAACCTAAATAAATAAGTTAGATTTACAAAAAATATAATTTTTCCATATTATTTTGATTTGATTTAATGCATATATGTAATATATTTCAGCTACTCTCCTATAGGACCGTCCTATAGCATAGGACGGGTCCAATAAGAGAGATTGGCCCAAAAATAAGGAGTTATTAAAACAAAAAAAAAAGAAGAAAACCTAAGAGCTACTGGTGGTTTAAACTAGAACACAATAACCTCTCGTTCTTCATCACGCTCATCCCTACCACCTCCGCAGTCCACGCCCTCGATACTGCTTCCGCCGACCTCAATACCGTCCTTACCCCGCTCATATTATTCGCCCAACGCCAGATGCCGCCGACCCCACCATCGTTCCTTCGCTCAACTACTTCTCCTTCATTCGATCAACTAAGGAACGGTCGGCAGCCAAGGAACGCGATCACCGATTAGCAGGTTTGGAACTTGACTTACAAAGACTAATTTTAAATCAAAATTCAAAAATCTAACTTATGATAATTAATTGTTTTAACTTGACTAATCATGATTTTAAATCAAAAATTTCCGCTTTTAAGTTCAAAATTAGAAACCTTGTGGTCTTTTTTAATGACCAATACATTTAGTTTGATAACTAATAGTTTTAATTTCGAAACATATGGTTTGATAACTAAATTTTTTAAGTTAATGCCCATTCTTTCATTGATTTATTTCTGTTCGCAGGAGGTTTTAAGTTAATGACCAGTAACTTTAGTTTGATAACTCAATATTTTAAGAGTTTTGTTTTATTTCAATAATTAACTAGGATTTTAGGTTTAAAACAAATAGTTTGATAACTAAATTTTTTAAGTTCAAAACTCATGATCTCAAAGATGAATATTTATGTGGAGGCGCGTGTAATGGGTCGATGGCTGGCGAGCCATATGGTCTTGACCAGATTACCAAAAAATGATTTCCGACATGAGACGATGTTTTCAGAGGCGGTGGTCTGGTGTAATTTTGGCCTTTTGGGGATGTAGCAAATGCCAAATCGGTAAGGCTGCAAATGTGACGGAGCAGTTGAAGCACTACTTTGTACTTAACTGACTGGAGGTTTTTTTTATATGTATTGGGCTTTTGTTTAATGGACTGGTCTTATGTTATAAGACAGTCTTATTAAACAATTTGTGAATATATTTATATAAATATATAAGTCTCTTAAAAGTGCATGCCTAAATAGTAAAAAATAATTTGTTAGTAGTGAAAAAAATTATATTAACATTGGATATAGTAATATGATGGTAATCACTCAGTTGTTGAATAGTAAAGTAACAATGTTGCACCGAGCGGGGTAGTGAAAGTAATAGAAGCAACAACGGAAGTAGTGAAATTATAAATATTAATGCGTCTGTAGTGAAAGTAGCATTAATTATGACGGAGTAGTGAAAGTAACAATATTAGCAACGACTCAACGAGCGGGGTAGTGGAAGTAATATAAGTAACAAGGAGCGGGCGGGAGTATTAGACTATTAGTGAAAGTAATATAAGTAACAACGGGAGTAGTGAAATTATCAATATTAATGTGGCGACAGTGAAAGTAGCAATAATTACGGCGGGAGTAGTGATAGTAACAGTAGTAATAACGAATGTAATAAATACTAACAAAAAAAAAGTATATACGAACAACATCGATTTAAGTAAAATATCAATAGCGGGGGTAATGATTTTGTCTCATAACTTATTTCATCGTAATTTTAATATATGTCATAGAAAAATATATATGATAAATTTTGGAATTATGCAACTTTAAAGTAGTTTTATTAATTGAAAATAAATTTTCATGCTAAATAAAGGTAGCCCGGGCGAAGCCGGGCACTCATACTAGTATGTAAAAGGAATAAAAACAGAATAATGCGGTGAACGTGGATCGAACACGTGACCTTCAGATCTTCAGTCTGACGCTCTCCCAACTGAGCTATCCCCGCTTGTTGTTCAATTCCGTACGTTAACGTATATAAACTTATAGCATGTTCAATTTCGTACGTTAACGTATATAAACTTATAGCAAAGTTAAGAAAACTAAATCTGTTGAGCAAAGACATGATAACCATTGTTACTTCAAGATTCAAGAAATTATTATTCTGGAAATTCAAGTACATGATTCCACGGGAAATCATTTCTGATAGTCTGTTCTGAAAGTTAGTTGCGTAATCTCGAATTTTGTCGATCTACCTAACTGTTTGCCGGTGTATACTAACAGAAAAATGATTGTGTTCTCCGGGAGGACAGACCTACGTGCATCTAACCTTTATAATATTCCATTTGGTGGATTGTCTTTCGGTGTAAGGGGGACGGTCCTCCTGGAGTACACGACACAATCATTTTTCATATTAACATTACCTATGTAGGCGTGGTTCATTGACACTAAAATGAAAACATGAACGCACCTGACACAAAATTATTGGATTAGGGTTAAAACATTGTAATTCGTTTAAGTTGTTGGGCCGGACACAACACAATAATAACTGATTTGTTTATAATGAGTTATAATTGGGCCGAGTTAGCTTGGAACGAAACCTTTCTATCTTGTTTATTACGGAGTATAAGACTTATAATTGTCGTTTCGAGGTTAATGATATGCTCCCTCCGATCCACACCAAAGATAACACTCGGAGGGAGTACATGTTAGGCTTCGTTTGACAAAACTAGCTGAAAAGGTAACTGAAACCTGAAAAACTACCTGAAACATGAAAAGGTAGCTAAAAATTAAGATCTGATAAGGTAGCTGATTTTTATTAAAACTGTTTGGAAACTAGTTGAACAGGTAGGTGATATTTGACGAAATGACGTAAAAGGACATGATTTATTATTGCTATCGTTTATGTTTTTACTATTCGTTTTGTGTTGTTGGCGTTATTAGTAATAAACTCATAATGTAGTTTTTTCAATATATTTACACAAGTCTCCAACATGTTTCAAAGAGAATGAGAACAATGATTAATATATCACGATTAGGTAAAAGGAAAAAAAATACAAGCAAAATATCATTAAAAAATTTACTTTATGTATAGAAAATTAATTCTGTATTAAACTCATACACAAAAAAAAAAATTAATTAAGTTGCATCCCAAATTAAAGTAGCAATATTATTATCGCGGATGCTTTTCATTTCCACCGACGGCTCGTTCACATTTTCATTACTTGCGACATTATTACCAATGTCCGATAGTTCTTCATCTGGTATGTAATCTTGATATTTTTGGTGAAGAGTGAAGAATGAAGTTGAAACGGCTGTGTGATATATTTTTGGATGACTATTGAATTGAACGAGGTTAATTTTTAATTAACAAAATTAAAAAAATCAAGGGTAAAAAAGGTAGATAAAAAAGAATCAGGTACCTTATTTCTCAAATGCTACATGCAGTAGCATTTCATTTCAGGTACCTTTTTTGCCCAAAAAAGGTAGTTGCCAAACAGTCTAAAAAAATAAGGCTGTAATACCCCGTTTCTTAAGGACCCTTTGACCAACCCGTTGACCACAAGAGACCTTTGGGAGGACTTGTCAAAGGTTAGAGTTTCTTATATTTATATAGACGAGTGTTAGAACCCAACGTCCCAGCTACTACTCGGCCGAATTGCCAGAGCTCGGCCGAGTATACACTACTCGGCCGAGTAGTCATTGACTCGGCCGAGTACACTGTCGTCAGCACGACACTTTATAGTTAAAAGACCCGACGATGAATCATTTATTCATTTCCACATCTGAACTTTTATAAACCCTATCTCTCTCCACCACGCCTCCTTCTCCCTACATGCATCCTATGACCCTAGTCACCAATACCAAAAGGGGAGACCTCTCGCGAGATCGCATCGGGACAAGGGTAATGCTATGTGTTAAGGTAAGTCTCTTGGTTTAGTCCTTCTTTTGATTCGGTAAGATGATAGAGATGATGTAGCGAACATATATGTCGTTGTTGTAGGATCGTGTGTGATGAGACCACAGGGATACTAGGGATACGTGTTTATGTGCTTATGCGGTTGCGTGATGGAATAGCTTAAAGGTAGGTTTTTCTAATCGTATGCATTGATCTTATTGCAGTACAAGTCAATGATTGTTGTCTAGTGTTAGCTGAGTTGTACTTCCTTTTGTAGTCAGTAGTTTTGTTGTAGCGTTGTATGACTTAACAGTGTAATTAAAGTATCCTTATTGTTCATTTGATCTTCACTTCCTCGAGCAACCGAGATGGTGACACCTTTACCGAACAGGGAAGGTCCTTGTTAAGGCTCCTTGCTGGTTGGGGGTGTTACAAAGGTACTTGAAATTTTTTGCAAAAAAGCTACTTTAGTAAAAAAAAAAAAGGTATCTTATTTGCGCTGCCAAACGTAGCCTTAGTTTGGTTGATGGGGTCAATGGGTTATATAGCCTGATGAGTCGAAAATGAACTGCTTAAAATTAATAGTTCAACACATCGCGTTGGGTTCCAAAAATTAATAATACTACTCTCTTCTATTCTAAATAACTCTTCTTCTTTCTCTTTTTATCTATTCACAATATTCTCCCTATTTCGTTATTTGTCAAACTTTTATACCTATTTTCATCACCTCACCCCACAATAATACTCCACAAAACCCATACTATATCTTATTTTAATCACCTCAGTCCAAAATAATTCTTATTTTAATCACCCCACCCTACAATAATACCCCACAATACTTTCGTTCTCTCCAATTACCTCACCCTACCACAATACTTTAACTTATTTAATTCAAACATCCTTAATTCCCGCGCCACCCATGAATAGGGAGAATTATTGGGAACATAAGAGAGTAGTAAATATGATATTAGAATCTACAAGGTCTCTTTTCAGATCCTAATCCAAATCCGATGATTTTTGCACTCTTGTTCTCCCTTAATCTTTTATGTACCGCCTTATGAAAGAAAAATGTATCTTTTCAAATAATTCAAAAAGACCATCTTTTTGTAGGCTTAGTTTTCTAACTCATCTTGTAACACCCTTATCCATTACGGAGCCTTAGCTAGACCTTCCGAACGAATAAGGGTGCTACCATCTCGGTTACCCGAAGTAGAGTATATCAAATCGGCAATAAAGAAACATCTTAAAGTTACATAAGACTGTTACCTCGGTTACAAAAGAAAAAAACTACAACTATAGTGAGACTGTCATCTAACGGATTCAATGTGATACGCGCTCCCATCAAAACACAGCAAAGCTCGACCAGCAACACACCATCTAAAGCAATTGCTCACCATCCCCGATTGGATCACCAGTTTTTGTAATACCCGCACTTTTAGGTACTCGTTGACTGATTCGTTGAGCTTAGGATACCTAGAAAGAGATGGTAAGAGAATGATATGCATAGCCAGGTAATAGAAGTCGACCTAGTAGTGGTGACTCGGTCGAGTAAGGCTAGCTCGACTGAGTTGCGTGTAGTCGACCGAGTAGCTCCTAACTCGACCGAGTTAGCACCGGTCAATGTGACTTTTAATAAACCGTAAGTTGCGATGAATGATTCATTATTAATAATTTCTTCATTTCCTTCTAAACCTAATTCCCTCTCTAAACCTCCCATCTCTCTCTACCCAATTTCTATACCTCACCTATGCTTTACCAAAGGTAGCAATGATGTAATTTGTATTGTGATCGTCGAGTCGGGCTGTGGCTATCATCGGACCCATGGCTCCTCAAGAGGATTGTTTCGCTGTGGGTGCTTGCGTATATGTGTGTTGATGCTTTTCTGCGAGATGGCGAAAAGGTAGGGTTTCCCTACTCAGTCCTTCGTATATGTGATTGCTTGTACAATTGATTGTCATCGTTTGATTTGGTACGTATATTGCGGAATATGGAAATGAGTAATACGGTTGGTTGATTATTGAGTATGTATCGGTTGAGTGGAGCCATTTTCGGGAGATGGTCTTCACCCCGTTGTTCTCTCCTTGTGGCTTATGTCACAAGAAGGATGTGCATATTAGTGGCCTGGGTTTCGCTTGTTCCGATGAGCGACAGAGGTGACAAGGCTGTGGGCACTGGCGGTATGGGTGCCCGTTGAGATGGGTAGCCTGGTTGGTGGAGTTGCGAATTAGTTGGTTAAGTTCTTAGCTGCTATTGGTGATTCGTAATGCATGTACATTAGTTGTGGTTGCTTATATGGATGATTTTGGAGTTAGTGTCCTCTACAATAGTGCGTTTACATAATAAATCTCATTTAAGGAATATCAACATGATATTTATTATATTAATCCTCGTCAGTTGATTAACGTAAATCAATAACGGTTGGCTGACTAGAGTTTGACGTTATTGTCGTGTGACGGCGGTGATCAAATGACTCCTTTCGGTCACACCTAAAGGAACAAGTCCCAATTGTTAACTGATTAATTGTGTGTGACACAGTTTAATTAGTCCCTTGATATAATTGACTAAAAGTTAACCGCACGTATTATTTAGAGAGATATCGAGTTGTGAACTCGTGGCGCGGCAGTTATTATTTAATTATCCGATAATTGAATAATAAATTAATTGAGACGAGAATTAGTGATTAAACGGTTAATTATTATATTCGTACTAATCGATTAATGAGATTAATATTAGTACGTAAATTATATGTGTAGATGTTACACGTACATTTATGGAGTATTATCGAACAAATTTAATCGGGAATTATTAAACATGAGACGATGTTTAAATAATATTTACGCATATTTGTGCGACAAATATAAGAACCAAAATGGACCCGTTTAGGGGATTATTGGACCGTGTAAACATGAGAATTTGATGACTATAAACATAATCATTATGCTCATGCACACTTTGTAATTTCCCACAAAATTGTTCTATTCTATACTCTATTTCTATTTGGTTCAAATAATAACCCAATGACTCCCTTCTCCTCTCTCTCCTTGCCGGCCCCCCTCCTCAATAATAAGGAGATTTTTCTCCTTGCTTTGAGATATACTTTTGCATGTAATAGTTTGGCGTTTATCTCTCTAAAAACCTCAAAATATTATTTGTAGTATCTAGTTAGTACTACTCATATTAATTTGGGTGCTTGTTCTTGGGTGCAATCAAAGGAGGTATTCTCTTTTGGATACTTTGTGTGGAGGATCTTGCCATTTTATTATAGCTCAAGAACAACAAGATAGATAGGAGATCTTGTTGTGCCCATATTTTCCTTTTAAGCAATGTAAGGAAATTTGATTTCTCCTCTTCTTATTTATTTTGTCTTAATAATGCATGCATGATGCTTAGATCTAATTTTAATTAAATTGATAATGTAATTAGATAGGTCTAATTAATATTATGGACTTTCAAGTGGTATCAGAGCTATGGCTAGTATCATGCATGTCATTTTAAGCATTGTTTACATATTATGAGATAATTTGGAAAAATAAAAAATGGTGTTAAAAGAAGTTTTGGCACGAAATTTTTGAACCATGCATACCTTCTGATCTCAAAGTGTTTTTGGTCAAGTTTGGTTATTTGTGGATTTATTTTGCTAATTATTTTGATTTTTGTACAAAACCGAGTCAAAAATGCCGTATTTTGGTTAAGAGTTAACTAAAAATAGTTAGACTTTGATTCGGCCTTTGAAATTTTTATATGATATTTCCTGCATATTTTATGCTTTGCATGTAAAAGTTTGAAATATGATTTGGAGTTTTGCATGTTTATTGGTTTTTATGAGATAAAAATCAATAAAAGCGATTTATTAAATCATATATTGATCCGAAATGTTACAGCCCATGAAATTTTTTGGTACATTTAAAAATATGTTTTAAAAGTTAAAAATGAAATTTAAAAGTTCATTTCATCATGTTTGATGTTTGTTGGTAATTAATGGTTAAAAACCGATAAATATCTATCTATTTCTACATATATTTTAATCGAAATTTTTGGGCAAGTTTTTTGAAATTTTTGGGTCTCTGAAATAGTTCCATAATGTTCAAAATTTTAATTTTGATTTTTTAAAATTTTTACAATTAAATTTGATTTACTTAATAAAAATTATTCGTTTACCGATAAAAAAATTAGCAAATAAAATCAAATCATGCTAATTATTCTCAAATAAATTAGTGGGGACTAATTTGTGAGTTATAAATCTTTTTTGATAATTAGTATGAACTTAAATGAGATTTAAGTGTTGATTATTGATTTTTAATAGTTAAAACTCGATAAAGTCCGCAAAACCGATTAAAACTGAACAAGATACTATTGTTTGTGCAAAAGGGTGATTTTGGCATTTATTTTACAACATTTTAAAGCATATTATTTATGTTGAATGAATGATTGTCATTTATTTAAAGTATTTGTTCATTTGTACCTAGTATGGCCTAGTTATTTTAATCGTTATTTTTTTTGCAAAAAAATATCATTTCATTCATAAGAAGGAAATTACAATTTGCAAATAATATCCAACTAGAAAGCAAAGTTAACTATATCCACCCTCGATTTTCGCGGAAAAATAAACAAGTAATTCTAGAGAAAAACTGCAAGGATATGTTTGTAATAGGTTCAATTCGATGAAAACCTGTAGATTTTAAAAACTTTGAACCTGCTAAAAACTTAATCCTTTCGGAAGGTGTCTCAACATACAAGGTCTTAGATCGAAAGGGGGATGCGACATAAAAAAAAATTGCGTAGTGTATAAAACACAAAAGGGTGAAAGTGTAAAATTTAGTTAATACAATAAAGAGTAAACAGGGAGACATATGTCCCTAAAATAGTCCAACAAAGTAAAGAAAGTCCAAGGTGATCTAAACAAGATAAAGGTCGATCTAAGAAGGGTCCCAAGGTAAATCTGCTCGCTAGCTCGTCAAGCACCCAATATCTGCCTCACAAACCTGTCATTCGCATTTTATACAAATACGAAAGCCACAGTCAGTGGGGAGTAACTCCGAGTTCTCCCAGCCACGAAATGTCATAATAATATAACATGAAATCATACAAATATGAATAAGATTAACACCTAGCCCTAGCATATGAATGCTAGACCCAAATGATCACCATGTGAAAGAACATCCAATAACACATAATCCTAGCATGTGAAATACTAGACTGACTCACTCTATACTATCATGTGAAATCATGTAACACACAGTAATCCAAACTCTATCAATCATAGCCGGCTTGCATCTCACCTTCTATAATTCATAGAGTCACCAAACAAGAAAGGACAATATGTCAGAAACAGGCATAAGTCCTTAGGACGACCACTAGTTGTTGGGGCTGGTGTCCTCTACAGTTAGTGCACTGACTTATTAAATCTCTTAAAGGATCACAAGGGCATACTTTTGTATTATTATCAGTTGATCCACGTTTATCAGTAACGGTTGGCTTGCTAGATAAGTTTGACGTTACTGTCATACGGATGACGGTGATCAACTGGTCCCTATAAGTCACACCTATAGGACACGTTTGGGAGATGTGAAGGTAGGGCAGAGTATGGATCGGATATCCGATCCAAAACCAACTTCGGATCGGATATCCATATCCAAAACTCACAAATTTCATTATCCAATATCTGATCCGAAACCTTCGGATATCCGATTT
Source organism: Silene uniflora (assembly GCA_018983105.1). Lineage (NCBI taxonomy): Eukaryota > Viridiplantae > Streptophyta > Magnoliopsida > Caryophyllales > Caryophyllaceae > Silene > Silene uniflora. The sequence continues at coordinate 121 of JAGPOY010004192.1, read as the reverse complement.
TTAGTATCCGCAAATTTCGGATCGGATATCCAAATATCCGTTATTTGATCCGATTCAAGACTATTACTTTTTTTGTATTTTTCTTTATCTTAGAAATCGATTTTCAATATAGATTTTTTAC
>JAGPOY010004191.1:10321-22533 GCA_018983105.1 Silene uniflora | reverse complement strand
GATCTATGAAGGTCCCAAGGTTACTTTGCTCGCTAGCTCGTCATGTACCCCATAAATGCCTTACCATACCCGTCGATCACATTTTATACAAATACGAAGGCCACAGTCAGTGGGGAGTAACTCCGAGTTCTCCCAGCCACGAAATGTCATAATTAATATAACAGGTAAACACAAGAATGTGAATATGACCAACACATAGACTTAGCATACAAATGCTAGACCAACATGTTTATCATGCGAGCGAACATACAATAACACATAATCCTAGCATGTGAATACTAGACTGACTCGCACTACACTATCATGTGAATCACATAACATTCAGGAATAAATCCAAACTCTATCAATCATAGCCGGCTTGCATCTCACCTTCTATAATTCATAGAATCACCAAACAAGAAAGGACAATGTGTCAAAAACAGGCATAAGTTCTTAGGACGGCCAATAGTCACTCTGATAACTCGAGTCTATACCACGAGGTAAGGTAAAAACCCTAGTCCTAAACCTGCGCAGACCTAGCGACATGCGGAAACTCCACCGCATCCAAGACCTATGATTGACACCACATGAGTACACCTAAGGAGATCCACCAAAGGGTTGGCTAGTACTTAAGCTGACCACATACTTCGATAGAGAGTATGGCAGGAGGTCATATCCAAACTCGGATATAGCCACATACATCACTAAACAGTACGTCAGGAGGTCATGCCCTAACTTGGATATAAAACCCCTCCCAAGCTAAGACACAGAGGCTATCAACGGTGAACATACACTCGTTAAAGACTATAAGGGCCTATCTATGACGATGGTCTAAAATACCAACACCACACAAGACAAGTAGGACACCCGTTTTTAAAATAAGCGGGGCAAGGAGTCCAAACTTGCAACATAAATAGTCATACTGCAAACAAGGACCCTAGGATAACATCCTAGCATGTGAAAGGCTACAAAGTATATATATATCCAATTGATAATCCAAAAATGTCCACAATATCAATGGTAACTCAAATTTAGCTAACCATTTGTATCATAATCCATGAGAACAAGCTAAAGTGACAAAAAGGCAACAAGACTCAAGTATAAGGCATCCAATTCATCCAACAACCAACATGTGAGAAGATAATATTACCTAAAGACAAATCCTCGACCCAAGTCCCGCGACGGGTCATCGGTCAAATCGAGGCTGACCGGTTTTAAACCTAGTTTGACCAAACTTATTTGGTCAAACTGGCTCAGCTCAGAGTCTTGGCCTATTTCAGCCCACAACACGAAATTCACCATAATATTATTTTCATGCCATTTCTAACTTTTATCATGTGAAAAACTATTGTCATAAAGAAAATATTCCGACTTATAAAATAACCAATTCAAAATAACAAGTTTAGGACCCAACTACAACAAGGGTCAACTTCAAACGGATATAACTCAAGTTATAGACATGATAATAAGTTGAAACCAATTGGAGGTGATAGCTTATCCTCTTACGGTTCTAACGGTAGGTCACACACCCAAAATCGACAAGAAATGAGGGAGTTATGGCCATTTTACCGAAACTGGACAGACCTTACACGGGATTCAGCTACTACTTTTGAGACCGTCTTAAGACGAAAATTTGAGCATGAATCATGTAACATCCATCCAAATAAATTACCCACATAGTTTACCCACTTCATAATGAATCCAAAGGTACCAACTTTCCTCAAAATGATCAAGTAAAACTCGTATAAAAACCGTCTTAAACTAGCATGCGAATAATCACAAAATTAGTAAACTTTAATAACAACAAATCATGTGAAAGTGAAGTTAACACATTATTAATCATATAAACACCCAACAAACAACAAACACAACAACATACACACAATATTTGTAACATTAATTCGTCGAGTAACTCGGAATAGTTACCTTAAGCTAGCAAAGAAAAAATATAAACTTGAGAAAGCTTCTAAAAACGAAATCTACTCTTCTTCTTCAATAATATATGAGTCCCCTAACTCATCTTCAAATTCTTCATCTATAAGAACTACAAAAACACATTAATTAGGTTTAAATTCGAAACCCTAAAAAGACAAGTCTTAAAATAAAATTGGGTGAAATGAAAATAGAACTTACTAATAGATGGGGGATGATGAGAGGAGTCCAAATATATAATTTTTATGAGATTTGGTTGAGAAATGAATGATTTATGGGAGATTTAGGTTTTGTAAGGGGGATTTAAGATGAATTTTTGGTGTTTTGATGTTTGGAGGTATGAATAGAGAGAGATTGAGAAATGGAGAAATGAAAAATGAAAGGAGGGGATGGTGGGGTGTTGGCCGAATTTTTGGTAGGGGGAAGGGGTGTTTTGGTTCAATTGTTTACGTTTTGGGGTTTGCGTCGACGGTATTTGGAAATATTCATCGGTCGCGATTTCCGAGAACATTAAAGTTTTTAAACACGTTTTTATTAAAAGATTAAGTACTCATATGCCCTATGACCAAACTCATTTACCTAACGAACTTAAGAAATGGGAAAATCCCAATTTTACGATTTTGATTAGAAATCCATTTTATCAAAGTAAAATGTTAAAATTTAGTTTAAATAACCTTTAAACATTTCTAAACCATCAAAAATAAGTACACTACTTCAAAATAAAACAAAATTATATTTTAGCAAATTATTACTAGCATCACTCCCTTTGCTTACCTCATTGTCCTCATCCAAAGTCATGGATGCCTCTTCATTACTAGCATCACTCCCTAAACGAATGGCATTAACCGTGGCATGTGGCGTTCATCCTTGTGATGATAATTGGGAAATGGAAGAGGCCAATTGAGCCATTTGAGTTTCAAGATTTTTAATTGAAGCACTGGTAGATTGTTCATTCGTGGCAACTTGTTTCATGAAGTCTATTTGAGTTGTAGTAAGTAGATCTAACTTGGCTTCAAGATTGCCAATCCCTTGATCCCCATGTGGTTGGTGGAAGTTTTGTGGTTGGTTGGGTGGATGATAAAGTGGTGATTGGTGGGGCATGTAATTATTTGGGATCGGTTGATTGTAGTGGGTGTTATTTTGAGGTTGGGCAACATAAGCATTGTATTTGAGAGCTTGATAAGCACATACCTCCGCCATAGAGGCTCCGCAATGGTTCATTCCGTGACCCGCTTTCCAACAACCATCACAAACCATGACTTGGCTAGTGGTGGTCATAGCATCTCTAACCTTCAATTGTTGTTCAAGCATGGCAACTCTAGCAATCAAAGCGGAGTTATCGGAAGAATCGTGATTACCTTTGATCGGAACACTCCGAGAGTTGACATATTGGGCATCGTGGATTGCCATGAATCGTAGAATGAGCAATATCGGTGTCAATTTGATCAAACTGCCCATTGTTGGCGGAATCAAGAATTCGGCGAGTCTCGGCGGTACACCCATTGTAGAAGGTGATAGACAAAAACCAAGCATCCAACCCATGATGTGGACATTGCCTTTGTAATTCCTTGTACCTTTCCCAAGCATCAAAGAGGCTTTCTTCCCCCTTTTGACGAAAACTTGTGATTTGGCTCCTTAGTGTTTGAGTTCTCTCCGGTGGAAAGTACTTCTTGTAAAAAGCAAGAGCCAACTTTGACCAATCGGTGATTCCCAACGCGGTACGGTTAAGGCTATTGATCCAAAGCTTTGCCTTATCCTTCAATGAAAAAGGCAAAAGTATCTCCCTTATTTGATCTTGTGTGACTCCGGGCTGCCTAATTAGAGAGCAATAGTCACAAAAATTTTGCACATGCAAGTCAAGATCCTCCAAAGGACTTCCTCCGAATTGCTTCCTCTCCACGATGTTCAAGAACTTCGGTTTAATCTCGAAACTGGCAGCGGTTATGTGGTTAGTGTTGATACCGGTTGGTAGCATGGCCTTGGTAGGCTCGGAATGATCGGATAGTTTCACCATTTTTGTGATTTGTGGGGGTGGTGGTGAAATGGGTGAATTTGGTGGTGAGTTTTGTGGGGGTGAATTTTATGTGGGGTAGTAGAACTAGAAGCTTCTTCCTCTCCTAAAATTTGAAGATCGTCGAGATAAGACTTTCTTCCTAATTCTAGTTGAGCAAGGGTGGTGGCTTCCGTAACCTCTCTAGCGTAGCGTAGTCTTCTCCACAAAGTTCTCTCGGGCTCGGGATCAAGTGGAAACAATTCTCCGGTTCAAGCGGACCTGGGCATAAGACAACACTAGAGGAAATTTAAGTACCGGTCTCAAGGAACAAGAGTTCCCCAAGACAAAAGATAGAAAAACAACAAAATAATAAAACAAAAACCGTGCTTCCCCGGCAACGGCGCCAAAATTTGATAGGCTATCGCACACCTAACAAAAATACCCTTCGGTACAACAAATTAATGTAGTATTTTTAGGGGTCGAATCCACAAGGAAGCTAGGTAGTTCTATTGTATTGCAATGGGTAGTCTTTCTATCTAGGTAGATTTAACGAGTTGTTTGTTGATTGGTGTAAATAAGATAAAAAACAATAATAATTAAAACATCTAGGGAAGTCGGTTCAACATGTAAGATGTGATTGCAAAGATAAGCATGAAATGATAATACATTGTTTAATTGTTTAGACTAATAAAACCGTCTCTCGACATTGGCATTACTAATCATAGATAGGCCTAATGGATCTCTCGATATGATTAAACCTCTCTACTCACACACGCGATTGTTCTTTACTCAAGGACCTTGCCTCTCGACTTATTGGAATGAGTTAACATATTTTAACTAATGTTAGCATGCTTTAACAAAGATTAACAATTAGAAATGTCTAGCATGTGAAAGGAACAATGTAAACAATATTATGCATCTCCAAAGTATTCAATTTGCAACACTTTACTACATGTCTCCCCTAGTCCCTAGACTAGAGAATTAGCTACTCATATTAAGATTAAAACTAATGGACAATAATATAAATGACATAATGAAAATGCAATAAGAAATAAAGAGAGAAATACAATACCAAATGGAAGAAATGAGACTTGAAATGAAGAACATAAACCAAAGGAAGCTTGTATTATAACTTGAAGGGAAATGCTAACTATTGAAGATTAACTACTATGAGAATTACAAGAGAACTTTTGTGTAAACTAAACTAAGGAAATTGATGAGAAAAGGTAAGAACAAGCTAAGATAGAAGTGTTTAATGAGTCGTATAACACCTCCTATTTATAGTAGAATAGGAGGTGAAACGTAAATGAGCATAGCCGATCAAGATTGACCTAGAAGTAGGCCGTCCCGATCGGGATCAATGGTCCCTATCGGGACCGTAGCATTTCTGAAATATTTGCTTAATTGACTTGTTAAATGCTCATTGAATCCGATGCTTAGCTTTAAGTGCGTGTTTAATCACCCGGTTAAGACCTCAAAACTTTGCATTATCTCACAAAATGAAATCCCAAGCTCCTTAAATATCTTTGACAAAATGTAATATGGATTTGACTTTACTTTTGTAAAATGTGCATTAGTTGTTCCATCCATAATATTATTGCCAATGCTTCATTACTTGACCATTTCAATGCTTGCTTGACTTTTTGTGTGGGCTTGACTTCTTCATTTAGCATTTGTTGTAATTTTGGTCCATCATTTCCCACTTAAATCTAATTAAACTCTTCAAGCAAGTCCATACTCCACACTCTTCTTAGCCTTAGTCTTCTAGTGTAACATACTTAGTCCATTTGTAGCGTTTTTAGCTCATAGAGCTAACATTGCCTACAAAACAAGTAAAAATAGCAAAGTACACTAGAAATGCAAATGTTAGCTCACAACACAAAGATAAGTGCATAATACGACACAAAATCGAGCTAACATAGGGGGATAAAATATACAAATTAGGCACTTATCAGCATTGTTAGTTGGTAACCATGCTAGAACCATTCCTATACTTCATTATGAGAATGAAAAAGTTCGATATTAAAACCTCTTTTCAAATGGGTATTTGAAAGGGATATGTTCATCAACATATATGGTTTTATCCTAACTACCTAGATATGAAATGGGTTCATCAATTCATTAAATATTTTGAGAAACATGTGGAATTGAGTGGGAGTTCGTAACTATCATGTTTAGACATGCAGTTTAGTGGGAGCAATCATCCTTTATGAATTATAAAAACTTATCATTGGGAATGACAAGAATATACTTCAAGGAAGTATTCGAGTTTTCAACTCTGGATGATATATGGACATTATATTGATCTAATTAAGCATGGGATGTTTGATTGGGATTTTAAGAGGCATCTTGTTTCATCAATAAGTTATGAAAGTTATTCATTATGATGAAGATAGAATTACCATGCTGGAGTCATGGTTATTTATCGAACCTAAGAACTATTATCTACATGATTTCGATTGCTAATGTTTCCGCCATTAGTTTTATCATGTGAACGATGATGCACATGTCCTAGATGAAACATAAGCTTGGAGCACCTTGTGTCAATGATTAAGCCGTTTAGAATCGTCATGAATCCTCAAGGAGAACTAATGGACTATTCAAGGAGTTTGGAAGAAAACTTAGTTGTGTGTTAAGAAGTTACACAAACTCGAGTTTCCAAACTCATAAGGATTTGTGATAATCCTAGGCTAGTTTTATTTGACCATAGGAATAAATGACTTTTAAGGGTGTTGCATTGTCATTACGAGATTCTACAAAACGTACAAGTACATTAGGTATTGCATTAGGATACTACGAGTAGTATTGTCTATCGTAACCTATATCACAAAGTTATGAGATAACTAGGTTCTTTCAAGCTAAAGAACATAAGTCTAGGTAAGGGCCTAGACATGTACTTGATGAGATTCATGTTATTAGAGATAACATGAACGTGAAGAAATTTGCGATTTGAAAGGTTTGAACATATGGAGACAGGGTATGTCAACAAGTTAAACTTTTATTGCAATTGGCAAGTGTATGAATACACTTAAGATTATAAGACGTTAAGTAGTAATATTGTATTGACTACTTAGATGTGATAATCGCACTCATCGTTTGAGTTATTATTAACTCATCCTATACTTTGTTATATCTAATGGGTTGTAGAGACAATCATGAACCCCATTAAAGTGAACTGGATTAACATAGTATTTGCCCCTAGTTGCAAGTATGAGGTGACATCTCAAAGTGACTAGAATGTGATGCGATTGATGGCTAGTTCAAGTGTCATAGAGTCATATGGGATGACTAGTCGATCACATAGGCAGACGGTTTGGAACACTCTGTCGGGCTAATGACATCTTTTAGAAGCTCTGTTATTTTTATGTATATAAAATTAGCCTGGTCGTGGCGAGAGCTACTATTGTATTCTGAATGAGTCAATTCTTGGACTTTGACTATTTACCTAAGGGAGCATAGCTTCAGAGTAGCTTTGATTTATGTCCTAACACCTTCGTAACTGGGGTTTATACGGGCATATTTTGGGTTATGATGAGCTGTGGCTAATCGAAGGGAAAAGTGCAATAGGAATTGTCCACCCCTTGTCAGGGTTATTAAATATCTCACGGCCACTCGAGGAGTAGTTAACTGGAAATGCGTAGCCACGCTCGGAAGGTATCTATGGTAGATAATTCCGGTCAGACAGTTATTCTCCAGATCAAGAAAACCACTTATGATATGATCAAATGCAAGTACGACCTGCAAGACACCTTGCGTTGAGTGGGAGATAGTAATAAGACAAGAGAATTGGTGACGCACACTTCTCGCGGACAAGTGGGAGATTGTTGGAGGATGTGTCCTCGACAATAATGCGATCACAGTAATTTGATTACGTATTAAAATAAATCTCATGACACGAATACAAATTGGGAAAGTTACTCCTTGTCAACTGATCAACATTTATCGGTAAGGATTGGCTGTCTAGAGTTTGACATTACTGTCATATGATGGTGGTGATCAGTTGATCCCTTTAAGGTCATATCTTTAGGGAATACGGTCTTAGTTGATTATTTAATTAATCGTATGTGATACGGGTTAATTAATACCTTATAATTGGAATTAATTTTATGAGTAAGTTGATGGTCTTATTGTAATTGGATTAAATAAGACTCCGTCTAAGTAATATAATTGTTTTATTACTTAAGATACGTTTATTGTTTGCGAAACAGTTGAGACGGGAATGAACGGTCCATCATAATTACAAACGTTGTAATTTATTTTATAATGACACATTTTTATAAGATAGTAATTGAGAATTACTAGTAAAATTATTTATATGTTTCATTATTAGGATTATGAATTTTATGGAGATAAAATTGCATAATTGCATAGATCGGTCATGTAACATGTACCATATGTGTGACATATGACAATATTACAAATGACAAACATAAAATGGAATCCATTTTATGTGGGTGGACCGAAATTTGGAGAAAAGAAAGAGAAAATGAATTGTTTATTTGCGTGCTTAATAGGTAATCATTATAGGAAACATAATGATGAACTAGCCTTATGCCTATGTGCATTATGAAGGCAAATGATGCAAATAAGGAGCAAGGAGTGGGCACATAACCCACCCCTTGTCCGTCCCCCTCTTCAATTCTCTATAAGAGAATTGTTTTCTCATTTTCTCAAAAAATTCATGAAAATATCACCTTCTCTCTAACATTTCTCATCAAATTGTTTTAGAGAAAATAAAATCAATTTCTTACTAAATCACAAATATTACTAGTGGTAGTAATAATTTTAGTAATATAATTATTAAGGTAACTTGTTATAATTTTATAGTAACAAAATAATAACAAGATTAAGATAGTCTCCTTGATAAGAACCTTTGGGCATCGATTTACACTTAATCGAAGGGTTTTTGGAGCACAAGACGGGTTTTATTTACGAAGACTAACTTTGGTAGGAGACCAAGTTAGTATAATATGTTTTTCGTCGGTTGTAAGATTCCGACTCTTTCCTTATGTTTTTCATTGCCTGCATAAGATCCTTAATTTATGAGTATAAATTTAAACTCTCATATGTGATATGAGTACGACGAGAAATACGATTTCTTACACATTGGTACTAGGTGGGTCTTTCGCAATAAGCTTGATGATTCCGGTGATATCGTAAGTAATAAAGCTAGACTAGTGGGGCAAGGGTATAATCAACAAGAAGGAATTGACTACGATGAAACCTATGCACCAGTAGCTAGGCTTGAGGCCATACGATTGCTCATAGCTTTTGCGGCTCACAAGGGCATTAAACTCTTCGAAATGGATGTTAAAACCGCTTTTCTAAACGGATATTTGGAAGAAGATGTCTTTGTGGAGCAACCTCCCGGCTTTCTAAACAATGATTTTCCTAAACATGTTTTCAAATTAGACAAGGCTCTTTATGGTTTAAAACAAGCACGTCGGTGTTGGTATGATAGATTGTCTAAATTCCTCGTTGAAAATGGTTTTAGAAGAGGATCCGTTGATAACACATTGTTTTTAAAGTCACAGTCGAGTGAACTGTTGGTTGTACAAGTATATGCCGATCACATTATATTTGGTGCAACAAATGAGCTCCTTTATTCTTATTTTTCGGAATTAATGAAATCGGAGTTCGAAATGAGTATGATGGGTGAGCTAGGATTCTTCCTTGGGCTTCAAATCAAGCAATCCAAAGATGGAATCATGATCCATCAACAAAAGTACATTAAAGAAATGCTTAAGAAGTTTGGGATGACTAATGGTAACTCCTCTCCTACACCTATGGTAGCCAAGTTAAAATTGGACAAGAACGAGAATGGTAAGTGCGTTAGTGAAAAGGTGTATAGAGGTATGATTGGATCGCTTCTCTACTTGACCGCAAGTCGTCCCGACATTCTTTTTAGTGTTTGCTTATGTGCTAGGTTCCAATCAAATCCGAAAGAATCTCATATCAAAGCGGTTAAACATATTCTTCGATATTTGATTGGAACACAAGAGCTTTATTTGTGGTACCCCTTACATTGTCCTTTTGATCTTATAGGGTACTCAGATGCGGATTATGCGGGTTGTAGTGTTGATCGAAAGAGTACATCCGGGATTGCAACATTCTTGGGTCCGTGTCTTATTTCATGGGGCTCAAAGAAACAAAATACGGTTGCTTTTTCAACGGCCGAAAGTGAATATGTTAGTGCCACACATTGTTGCGCTCAACTTCTTTGGGTAAGGCAACAACTTCTTGACTTTGGTATTATTTACGACTCTATTCCAATCATGTGTGATAATACAAGTGCGATAAATATATCAAAGAATCCGATTCAACATTCTAAGACTAAGTATATTGAAATTCGTCATCATTTCATAAGAGACCATGTAGAAAAAGGGCATGTTACACTTATTTTTTGCAAAACCGAAGATCAAATTGCCGACATTTTTACTAAACCACTTCCAAGGGAACAATTTGAGAAATTTAGGCTAGAAATTGGGTTAATTAATTGCTTGTGATTCATGAATGTGTGTTTATTTTTTCTCCTAAATGATTGACTAGACGGGGCATGTTAGTATGTTATTGATTACTCTAGTTTATTCATATCGTGTCATGTCCGTAAATCGATACATCGTATTTGCATATTAATAATCACTCAACCTACTTGACTAATCTTGTGTTTAATGGCGCCTACTCTATTGAATGAGGACACTTCTTTTCTCGAATAAACCCTCAAAATCCATCATTTTCAATGCCCAAAGACCTCACCCTTTCACTTGAATACACTTATGTTCCAAAGGTCTATGTGAAGAAAACAAAAACCAAACAATTATATGTTCTACATATGCATAAAGAGATGATTGAGAAGTTGGTTGGAAATTACTCAAAAAAAAAGGGAAATAAATGGGAAATGTCCAAGTGATTGTAAGCATTGGAAAGAAGATACAAGCAATTGAGGGCGAATTTCTTGAAGAAAGAAACAGTGTATGGCACTGTTGCTATGCTCAAAAGTCAGATATAGAAAGGAATGAAACAGTATGTGCCACTGTTGCTATGCTCAAATGTCGAAGGAAAGAAACATTATATGCCATTGTTGAAATGCTCAATGATCAAGATTAAATTTGTCAAGGATTTTTAGGAAATGAGAAATTATGACGGTGCATTACCTTGTAGTTTCAAATATGAAGAAAGTTCAATGCAACAGTAGCGATCATTGTAACTCACGCCTTTAAACCTCAACCATTTTGAAATCCTTTTCATTATCTTCAAAACCGATGACCTAATCTCCACATCCTAAATTTTCTCATACTCAAACTTGTCTTTTGCCTTACACCTCTTGCCCTTCTATCATTATCAGTCGGTGGTGTACTAATTAAACTATGGTATAGCCTTGTTGAAACTATGTTTGAATAATGATTAAACTCATGTTTTTTGTTGACCTTGTTATTGACTTGCAACTATGTATATCTTTATGTGACGTTTCATGCATGTTTATTCTGTGTCCGGCCTTAACATCCTTGCCCTTTTGATGATGTCAAGAGGGAGAAAAGGTAAACTCATGATCTCGTTTCTCTAAGTATATTAGCTAACCCATGCCTATGCCTAGTTTCTTAGTTGATCCCTTGTTTTTGTGGTCTCTTAATCATGTGTAGCATATTTGATTTAAGTTTTGTTATTTAAGGGTAACTTGCCTCCTTTTATCTCTTCTCATAATGATGTTTGACTGACCATGAAAGGGGGAATATGGGTTAAGCTAATCATTCTTTTTTTGTTGGGCTTGTCATTATCAAAGGGGGAATTTACTGGGTCCCTTTGATTGATGATGACATGCCCGTTTAATGTGTGTTATCTTAGTTTCGCTTTTCAGGATTAATTGATCATTTGCAAGTCTTAATCAAGTGCTAATCAATAATGTTAATCAAGAAGTGTTGGAACATTTGCCACCCAAGATTCAGAGTCCTTTGTGTCAACAAATGTAAAGGTGAGGGAGTAAAATACTTGTAATGGCAACTGTAACACCCCCATTTATTTAAGGGCCTCGACTAGGACTCCTCAGATAAATGATGGTGTTACCACCTCTGAAACCCGAGGCAGTAGATAACAAAGGAAAGAAACACAGTACTTTATTGCAAAGGTTTAAAGTGATGTTACAACATAATATAAAATTGTCTGAAATAAAAGTCTGATAAAACTGAATAAAGAAACTAATGTGAGCTAGTCAACTAAGTCGGTCAATCCATGCTCTCCTCCCGGCCAGCTCCCATCAGTCTCAGCAAAACCTGTCAATCTGCTCACCAATAATTGGATCATCACAGGCGTA